>JAQJVL010003899.1:0-22500 GCA_035578905.1 Stictocephala bisonia
GCTCAAGCATAAAAGTTATTGCAATTCGGTTCAAAAATGTATTTAGTCCGTAATAAATCGATACCTAGCCTAAATAGGTTACCTTATCCAAGCAAGGTATGAGTCTGCCTGTACGTGTATGAGCGGGTGGGTCGGTCAATACCACTGTACGTGTATGGGTGGGTGGGTCAATACCACTGTACGTGTATGGGTGAGTGGGTGGGTCAATACCAGTAGATAAAAGCTGAGTGTTCTGGGCTCACTTTTCTGGCCTCTGATTGGTCGAGAGCGGTCACATGACTTTTCCAAGATGGCGGCGCACATTTCCCGCCAAATGATCATATGTACTCCGGCCCAATTGTACTTTACCTCTATAATAGGTTACTCCGGCACAATAGTAGCTACCTTTTATTAGGCCTATGAATTTTAACACTATAGCAATTTCTCACGTTTATTTATTTTGTATAGTACCACTGTCACTTATAAAATAAAACGAATTGATAATTTATATAAGAAATAAACTTTGTATGACAGTTTTCAACATAAGTCGCTTTGATAACAGTATATAGGATATCCTCTTTATATAGTGGAATGTTGGCTTACTCATCTCCCTTAGTCAATCATTACTTCATTATTTCAATAATCACAAACAGTGATCAATCCTTAGCACAATTTTAACATGTCATATTCAAGATTAGTTTATGCGTGTATGTAGATTAAATAGAGGGTGTTATAAATCGCATATTTGTAGGAACCCTGTTCATTAAATGAAAATGTGTTATAACTAAAATTGGTTAAGCTTAAATAGGTTAAAAAAAACACTTATTAGAATTATAAATCCATGCAATAGTTATATTTTTGAGATGCTTCCCTTTATCATGATTTTGATTACTAAGGAATTCTTTTAACGATTTTCTAGGTATAATAGTTACAATTTATTACATTTCTCAGAACTGGATTTTAAAGAACTTGCTAACAAACTTTAAACGTAGTTATTGTACTAAAAACACCAAGTATTTAATCAGACCGTGTTTAAACATCCCTTATTTCCAGATTAAACACACCGTTGTATTTAATCACTTCTCTTGTCCTTTTTTTTTAAAGAATGGTTCTTTGAGACATCAAAATAGTTTTGAAATATTAAGTTCTAATATCTTTAGTGTTATATCACGGTTGTTCAATTTAAGTGGAACGAAACAAAGTTATATGTGAGATCTTGGCCGTTAGTATTAATTGCAATTAAATTGTACCCACAATTAAATTATGATTCAGTTGGTGATTATAAAAACATACCATTAAGGTCTTTTCATGATATTGTAGTATATTTGTAATGCATATGGTGTACCTTCATTTCAAGAAAAATATTTTATAGTTAAATAAGATTTAATATTTTAGGTAAATTACAGATAAATTAACTCAGGAGCGTGTTTTAAACTACTTTGGTGATAATATTCATCCTAAATCAAATGGACAATGTTTTATTTATATTTTTAATTGGGTAATTGTCAATATATCAACGAATATAAATGGAAAATAAGTGTAACGAATAAATATGAATTAGTATAGTCATTGTTTCCATTAAAGATGGTTGTTTCATAATTTATTTTTACAAACCAACTAAGGGCCAACATATAAACGAGGAATTGAACTATCTAGTTTTGATTATTTTTTTTAACTAGCAAGCCTGATATTCCGTTACAAACTCCCGGATCCTAGAAACCACCACACATGAACCCCCAGACCACTCTTGTAGCGTCCACAACGACGGTAATCATTGAGTGAACGCAATATTGTTTATAAAAAGACTATCCCTTAATCTCAATCAATACCAAACTAACATAAACTATATAAAGAGGATATCCTATATACTGTTATCAAAGCGACTTATGTTGAAAACTGTCATACAAAGTTTATTTCTTATATAAATTATCAATTCGTTTTATTTTATAAGTGACAGTGGTACTATACAAAATAAATAAACGTGAGAAATTGCTATAGTGTTAAAATTCATAGGCCTAATAAAAGGTAGCTACTATTGTGCCGGAGTAACCTATTATAGAGGTAAAGTACAATTGGGCCGGAGTACATATGATCATTTGGCGGGAAATGTGCGCCGCCATCTTGGAAAAGTCATGTGACCGCTCTCGACCAATCAGAGGCCAGAAAAGTGAGCCCAGAACACTCAGCTTTTATCTACTGGTATTGACCCACCCACTCACCCATACACGTACAGTGGTATTGACCCACCCACCCATACACGTACAGTGGTATTGACCGACCCACCCGCTCATACACGTACAGGCAGACTCATACCTTGCTTGGATAAGGTAACCTATTTAGGCTAGGTATCGATTTATTACGGACTAAATACATTTTTGAACCGAATTGCAATAACTTTTATGCTTGAGCCTGCTAAAAACTATTAGTTGTTAAGGTTCTATTTAGTAAATTTTAACTCAGTTTTAAGGAATGAATATATTCTCAACTTGTTAGGATTTACATAAGTAATATATGACGGTTTTCACTCGGATTGTACATAACTGACCTGTAAAACAATTCAAACGTTGTTATACCTTTTTTATTTATTTATTTTGTGTGTGTAGGAGATGCAGTAGTAGGGTAATAGCGGTTCACAAACGTCCCATGAAGAGTTTTCGTCCCATGACGAGTCAGCTAGGTCAGTTTTTTTTAATGAGGTTCTAATGACCTTAACGAGTTTTTAATGAGGTTCTAATTGATCTTAACGAGTTTTTAATGAGGTTCTAATTGACCTTAACGAGTTTTTAATGAGGTTCTAATGACCTTGTAGTAGTGAAATAGATGGCGATATTGCCGCCAGAATTTAGGATTTCTGCGCCAAATCGATTACCAGCCCTTCCCCCTTCCCCCTCTCCCCTCCCCCCCTCAAAATCAAAAGGGCCTCGACGATTACCGAAGGTTCCCGACAATCTCCGGAAACCCCCGAAGGTATTCTCCGAAACAATCAATACATTTCCCGTAAAAAGTGGGTTTTTGCTTATATCTCGAAAACGGTGCGTCCTAGAGCCTTGGAAATTTTTTTCGACCCCCGAAAGTCTATTAGGCCCACCTGTATACACCATTTCCGACCTACCTATAACAAAATTTTTCCAAAAATAACACCTTTGAACTTATCTTTACCCCCACCACTTTGGATCTAGTTTCGTTATTTACCGTCCGATTTCGCTCAAATTTGGTACACGTGTACAGATACGCATGCCATACAATATAAACCGTTTGTATTATGTATATGTCGTCTCTGGACTTATCTTTACCCCCACCACTCCGGATCTAGTTTCGTTACTTACCGTCCGATTTCGCTCAAATTTGGTACACGTGTACAGATACGCATGCAATACAATATAGCTAGGCTAAAAGTGCATTTTATATAGTATAACAAGGCTAATAGTGTATTTTATATAGTACAAAAAGGGAATTTGAGAGAAATTTGGGAATTTGAGGGAAATTTTGGGAGGGAAAATTCCCAACAGGTTGGCAGGAATGGGGGCCGCCATCTTGGATCCGGGGCATATATATTACGATGATTTCAGGACAATCATCATTCAGTCTCAGACTTTTGAACGAGACACATCTAGCAGCTCCGCTATTTACAACGCATCTATTGCAACCGTATTGTAAGTATACATAACCTATAAATTCATTTTACTCTCTAGGAACATAACCTAACTTATCTTACCTTTACCAAGATATTGAAAAACATTTTTCTACAGACATTTCTAGAACTATACATACCCGAGTAGATAGATATTGAGAGTTTTACGATATTGTGTTTCATTTGTTGCAGATCAGCCATCCTCACAAAAACCTGCTACCACTCCATCACGTGACTTCGTCTACCCACGGCAACCACACCCATCTAATACATGTAAGCCCTTATATATCATTACTGTAGCATTTCCGTAACCCTAATGCCCCTAAGCAAACTTTAGACTTAGATTACCGTTCTCTTTACGGTATTTGCATAGATTACCTTAATGATCATGTTACTAATAAAAATTGTCCTTCTGTTCCAGATCATCATGAACCCCAACCAAATTGCATGCCCCAGATGCAGCAAGACCATGTCTAAGACAAACATAGCTCGCCATCTCAAGAGCTGCACCGGGCCTACAACGACTCGGGAGCCCCAGCGACCTTGCCCGTCCTGCAGGATGATGATCACCCTCTCCAACCGCAGCAAGCACCTCAAGAAGTGCAGCCCAGCTCACCTCAAGAGGAAGGCTGGGAACCCTATCCCATCTAACTCCAAGACCGCCCGCATGGATGATGAGCCTCAGCCATCAACGAGCTCGTCATCAATCATCAACAACGTGCGCTCCTCGATCGTGTTAGCATACAACACGGTTAAGACAGCAGTAGGCGATCTCATCGGAGGACATAAACAATTGGAGATTATCGAAATCGAGAAGGCATTCAAGGGGCGAATGAAGACGTACTCCATCGATAACAAGCCTAACATAAAGGACCCCGCTGGATTTCTACAACAAGCTCGTGAATTGGTTAAAGGCAAGATCGAGGAGAATGCGAGGGAAAAGAACATCAAGACGAACCTCGTCTTCCTTGTCAAGTATAAGAAGCCGATTGGAGACAAGGTAGAGGACAAAGAGATGAACTTTAAGACCAAGAACGTGGTTATACTCCCAACCGTAGACATCTTGGCCTATGTGGAGGATGCTGAGGGGAAGCTTTTGAAGGAGATGGATGAATTCTACGCTAAAGGCTCTGGCTGGACCTTAGCAAAGATCATTGGATTGGAGCTTAGAGTTAACCGATACGATCCCATTCACGCATCAACCTACACCGAGCTGCCAAAAAAGATCAGCGATAAGAAGGCTGTTCTAAATATACAAAACACTGATCAGAAATGCTTCCTCTGGTCTGTGTTAGCGGCTCTCCATCCCGTCTCATGGCAAGATCAACCTCGCCGTATCCACCACTATCTACCATTCGAACACGAGCTGGATCAACATCTCCAAGGAATCAACTTCCCCGTCACCCTTGATAAAATCACGCTATTCGAGAAGAGGAGCGGATTTTCCATCAACGTCTACGCCTACGACGAAAAGTGCATCGTATACCCGCTGCTGGTAACAAATGCAGAGAAACACACTCATATCGACCTCCTATACATCAAAGACGGAGACAACACGCATTATTGTCTCATTAGAGACCTCAGCCGACTCGTTAGGTCCCAGACTACTAATTATGAGCATAAGACGTGGATATGCCGCCGCTGCCTGCTACACTTTGGAACGCAGGACCTACTCAACCGTCACACGGAGGACTGCAACGAGCACGAAGCCGTCAAGATTATTATGCCACCGGAGGGAAGCACCATCAAGTTTGAAGAGGGGCAGAAGAAGATGCGAGTCCCGTTCGCAATGTACGCGGACTTTGAGTGCATGCTCACCCCCATCGAGGAGAACGAGGATCAGCCAATTGGACCGAGGAGATGCTATACCGAGAAGTACCAGAAGCATGAGGCCATCAGCTTCTGCTACTACATCGTGTATACCGATGGAGACTACGCCCACCCCGTCAGCTACTTTGGAGAGGATGCCGCCCAGGTCTTCGTAGAACGTCTACTAGATGAGTCGAGGAAGATTCACCAACTCTACTCCACCGCTGCAGCCATCCCGATGCAGCTAACTGCGGACGACGAGCAGGAATTTATCACGGCTACCAACTGCCACATCTGTGAAAAGCCTTTCACCAACCCAGATGACTACAAGGTTCGTGATCACGATCACCTCACCGGAAAGTTTAGAGGCACAGCCCACAACCTCTGCAACCTCAAGTTTCGGAAACCAAACTTTATACCCATCTTCATCCATAACTTGAGTGGGTACGACACCCATTTATTTATCAAAATGTTTGGGTTGAATGACGAGACCATCAGCGTCGTACCTAACAATGAAGAACGCTACATCTCGTACACCGTCGAGATTGAGGGTGGGGTGAAGCTGCGATTCCTCGACTCGTGCCGGTTCATGGCTTCGAGTCTCGATAAATTGGTAAATAACCTCGCACCCGAACACTTCAAACACACCTCACAATTCTACATTGGAGAGCAACTGCAGTTGCTTACAAAAAAGGGGATCTACCCCTACGACTTTATGGACTCCCTAGAAAAGTTCAAGTTGACATCTCTACCAGCAAAAGAAGACTTTTACAACAAATTAAATATGGCTGGAATCTCCGATCAAGACTACGAGCATGCGCGGAAGATCTGGACTACATTCAACATCAAAAACATGCAGGAATATACTGAGCTCTACAACAAGACAGATGTGCTTCTATTGGCCGACATCATGGAGAACTTCCGAGACGTGTGCCTCCAGACCTATCAACTTGATCCAGCCTGGTACTTCACCGCACCTGGACTCGCCTGGAGCGCCATGCTCAAGGTCACTAACATCGAGCTGGAGTTGCTCTCTGACTACAACATGAGCCTGATGATTGGCAAAGGAATTCGAGGAGGAGTTTCCCAAGTCTCATGCCGCTACGCCAAGGCCAACAACCCGTACACCGAGGACTATGATGAGGAGAAACCTACCAGCTACCTCACCTACCTGGATGCCAACAATTTATACGGGTGGGCGATGAGCCAGCACATGCCCTACGGTGGTTTCAAGTGGGTGGAGCCAGTGGAGTTCGAATGGGAAGGTAACAAGTACGGCTACATTGATATTATGGATGTAGCAGACGACAATGACATGGGATACATCTTGGAGGTGGATTTGGAGTACCCCAAAGAGCTCCACGACTCGCATTCCGACCTCCCCCTCGCCCCAGAGCAACGTATACCGCCGGGGGCTAAGGAGAGCAAGCTGCTTCTCACCCTCCATGACAAGGAGAAATACGTAGTACACTACCGCAACTTGAAGCAGTACTTGTTGCTGGGGATGAAGCTGACAAAAGTGCACCGAGCCGTCTGCTTTAACCAAAGCAGATGGCTGAAGAAATACATCGACCTAAATACCGATATGAGAACCCAGGCAAAAAACGATTTTGAGAAAGACTTCTTCAAACTGATGAACAATTCGGTGTTTGGGAAGACTATGGAGAACATCCGAAACCGAGTCGACATTCGCCTGGCAACAAAGGAACGACAAGTCCAAAAGTGGCTGGCAAAACCAAATTTTAAAAGCAGAACCATCTTCACCGAGCAGCTAGCAGCAGTTCATATGTCCAAAACGAAATTGTTGTTTAATAAGGCCATCTACGTAGGAATGAGCATCCTTGATATATCCAAAACCCTAATGTTCGACTTCCACTACAACGTCATCAAGAGGAAATATGAAAACAAGGCTGAACTTCAGTACACCGACACCGACTCTCTGACATATCTCATCGAGACTGAACACTTTTACAAGGATATGAAGCAAATGATAGACTTCTTCGACACAAGCGACTACCCCCAGCCGAATCGATACAACATCCCAAGCGTAAACAAAAAGGTGATTGGTAAGTTCAAGGATGAACTGAATGGTCGAGTGATGTATGAGCATGTTGGGCTTCGCTCGAAGATGTATGCGAGTCGCTCAGAAAAAAAGGACGACAAAGATGACGGGGAAATAAAAAAGAGCAAGGGTGTGAAGATGTGCGTGATAAAAAAAGATATTACCTTCCAAGATTATAAGGATTGTATGAAAGAATTTGCCGAAAAATACAGCACACTGGACATAACACTTGGAGTGAAGCAAGATCACAGCTCTAAAGACTACCGCACTATGAACATGATCCGGAGTTTCAAGCACAATGTATATACCGTGGAGCTCAACAAGATTGCCCTATCTGCTTACGATGATAAGAGATTTATCCTGGAGGGGGGCGTCAAGACCCTACCCTGGGGGCATTATCTAATTGATAAATAAGCGATGCTAGACCGAGCCGTCTTAGACGCGCTGATGGTGGAGTAAGGAGACGGGTGGGAGCACAAGAGTGCAGGAGGTAGCAAATAGAAGAAGGTCGGCTACCACTTTCCGCAGCGGGGAGGGGCTGCGGAATCCCTTAAAATCCAATAAATATTTTGTTTTACAAAAATCTTAATCAGTTATGAATTGGACACAATTCAATCCAGTTATGAATGTGAGAGAAACCATCGCCAGAGAGCTACACGCTCCAGCCAGAAGAACATTTCCCACCAGACCTGTACTTTTAACAGTACCACACTGTTACAGGTTACTAACATGTCCGTAGAAACCCAATTTACGACATTGGATGGGCTCAACCCGTCCGTAGTGCAATGTAAAAACCTCGTACTGGACGAACCTTCTTCTTAATTACGGTAACTTCTACGCCAGGTAAGTAATGTTAAGTTAGTTTTAAGTAAACTCTTTTACCGTCAACCTTTAAAAAACAATCTGTAAAATAAATTCTGTTATAATATGAACACTTTTGTGAGTTTACATAACTACAAATATTAACGGATATCTCCAGCTCTGTGTGAATTTCTATAGAATACCGTACCATCGAGGTGAGGGCGGCCCAAATTCAATAAAAAAGCCCGACTGTTCTCTAAGGCAGCCGTAAAACGCATAAGTCCTGAGGCAGTCCTGCAGCTTAGGGCTGGGCTAATCCCCGTAAGACCTTGAGTCGCAGTCCGGGCCCTCGTACGGTACGTGTATCTGGATGTGTGTAACACTCTATGGCTGGCTTAAACTCTGTAAGTCCAGGGTGTGAGTAAGGGATATTTTTAGTAACAAGAAAAATAAAATAAATAAATAAAAGCCCTTTGTAAGTTTGTGCGTCACATTGAAAGGCTTCTCCAAGTAAAGTGGCGGCTAGACTTATA
The DNA here is from genome assembly GCA_035578905.1 of Stictocephala bisonia. NCBI lineage: Eukaryota > Metazoa > Arthropoda > Insecta > Hemiptera > Membracidae > Stictocephala > Stictocephala bisonia. The sequence continues at coordinate 8,816 of JAQJVL010003899.1, forward strand.
GTGGATCCAAAAAAAAAAAAGTATAAAAAAAAGAAACACAAAAATAATACTGGGAGGTAGCAATTTTGTTATGGAGTGGCTATCACCGTAGCTTGCGATGGTTGAGGCAAGTTACATTAAAGTAAGTGGGATTATGCCTACTGGGGACACCCACTATAATAAAAAACGCGCCAATGCACAAAGTGCAATGACCCTATACCCCTTGGGTGGTGTGGAAACTTGGGTCAAGACTTGTCTGGACAGGCATTGACTTGATAGTCATGGTCTTGTCTGGGAATGCAAGGACAAGTGTTAAGACTCGTGCATAGACCTTCAGGGAAGGAGGCACAATACTCTCTCAAGGTCAACTGAGAGTATAAAAGGACTCGTATTTTCACTTTTTTCTTATCAGTCTATCATGGCGGGTTGGGCTAAACCGGGTTAAATCAACGTGGGTTAATAAAACCCGAGTTAGCCCAACCCAGGCTATAAATAGAATTGTTTTCTAAATTCTTTATTATCAAACATGAATTCGAATGAACAAGATCTTGTATCAGCTTTGGCTTCGCCACGCGCGCCAGCCGGAAGAACATTTCCCCACCATACCTGTGAACTTCTTTTGTTGCATATTGCGATGCAGAAAGACTTGGAAAACAGAAAAACAGAAAAACAGAAAAACAGAAAAACAGAAAAACAGAAAAACAGAAAAACAGAAAAACAGAAAAACAGAAAACAGAAAAACAGAAAAACAGAAAAACAGAAAAACAGAAAAACAGAAAAACAGGAAAACAGAAAAACAGGAAAACAGGAAAACAGGAAAACAGGAAAACAGGGAAACAGAAAAACGGCCGTTTTTCTGTTTTCCTGTTTTCCTGTTTTTCTGTTTTTCTGTTTTTCTGTTTTTCTGTTTTTCTGTTTTTCTGTTTTTCTGTTTTTCTGTTTTTCTGTTTTTCTGTTTTTCTGTTTTTCTGTTTTTCTGTTTTTCTGTTTTTCTGTTTTTCTGTTTTTCTGTTTTTCTGTTTTTCTGTTTTCCAAGTCTTTCTGCATCGCAATATGCAACAAAAGAAGTTCACAGGTATGGTGGGGAAATGTTCTTCCGGCTGGCGCGCGTGGCGAAGCCAAAGCTGATACAAGATCTTGTTCATTCGAATTCATGTTTGATAATAAAGAATTTAGAAAACAATTCTATTTATAGCCTGGGTTGGGCTAACTCGGGTTTTATTAACCCACGTTGATTTAACCCGGTTTAGCCCAACCCGCCATGATAGACTGATAAGAAAAAAGTGAAAATACGAGTCCTTTTATACTCTCAGTTGACCTTGAGAGAGTATTGTGCCTCCTTCCCTGAAGGTCTATGCACGAGTCTTAACACTTGTCCTTGCATTCCCAGACAAGACCATGACTATCAAGTCAATGCCTGTCCAGACAAGTCTTGACCCAAGTTTCCACACCACCCAAGGGGTATAGGGTCATTGCACTTTGTGCATTGGCGCGTTTTTTATTATAGTGGGTGTCCCCAGTAGGCATAATCCCACTTACTTTAATGTAACTTGCCCCAACCATCGCAAGCTACGGTGATAGCCACTCCATAACAAAATTGCTACCTCCCAGTATTATTTTTTGTTTCTTTTTTTTTGTACTTTTTTTTTTTTTGATCCCCTATAAGTCTAGCCGCCACTTTACTTGGAGAAGCCTTTCAATGTGACGCACAAACTTACAAAGGGCTTTTATTTTTTTATTTTTTTTTTCTTGTTACTAAAAATATCCCTTACTCACACCCTGGACTTACAGAGTTTAAGCCAGCCATAGAGTGTTACACACATCCAGATACACGTACCGTACGAGGGCCCGGACTGCGACTCAAGGTCTTACGGGGATTAGCCCAGCCCTAAGCTGCAGGACTGCCTCAGGACTTATGCGTTTTACGGCTGCCTTAGAGAACAGTCGGGCTTTTTTATTGAATTTGGGCCGCCCTCACCTCGATGGTACGGTATTCTATAGAAATTCACACAGAGCTGGAGATATCCGTTAATATTTGTAGTTATGTAAACTCACAAAAGTGTTCATATTATAACAGAATTTATTTTACAGATTGTTTTTTAAAGGTTGACGGTAAAAGAGTTTACTTAAAACTAACTTAACATTACTTACCTGGCGTAGAAGTTACCGTAATTAAGAAGAAGGTTCGTCCAGTACGAGGTTTTTACATTGCACTACGGACGGGTTGAGCCCATCCAATGTCGTAAATTGGGTTTCTACGGACATGTTAGTAACCTGTAACAGTGTGGTACTGTTAAAAGTACAGGTCTGGTGGGAAATGTTCTTCTGGCTGGAGCGTGTAGCTCTCTGGCGATGGTTTCTCTCACATTCATAACTGGATTGAATTGTGTCCAATTCATAACTGATTAAGATTTTTGTAAAACAAAATATTTATTGGATTTTAAGGGATTCCGCAGCCCCTCCCCGCTGCGGAAAGTGGTAGCCGACCTTCTTCTATTTGCTACCTCCTGCACTCTTGTGCTCCCACCCGTCTCCTTACTCCACCATCAGCGCGTCTAAGACGGCTCGGTCTAGCATCGCTTATTTATCAATTAGATAATGCCCCCAGGGTAGGGTCTTGACGCCCCCCTCCAGGATAAATCTCTTATCATCGTAAGCAGATAGGGCAATCTTGTTGAGCTCCACGGTATATACATTGTGCTTGAAACTCCGGATCATGTTCATAGTGCGGTAGTCTTTAGAGCTGTGATCTTGCTTCACTCCAAGTGTTATGTCCAGTGTGCTGTATTTTTCGGCAAATTCTTTCATACAATCCTTATAATCTTGGAAGGTAATATCTTTTTTTATCACGCACATCTTCACACCCTTGCTCTTTTTTATTTCCCCGTCATCTTTGTCGTCCTTTTTTTCTGAGCGACTCGCATACATCTTCGAGCGAAGCCCAACATGCTCATACATCACTCGACCATTCAGTTCATCCTTGAACTTACCAATCACCTTTTTGTTTACGCTTGGGATGTTGTATCGATTCGGCTGGGGGTAGTCGCTTGTGTCGAAGAAGTCTATCATTTGCTTCATATCCTTGTAAAAGTGTTCAGTCTCGATGAGATATGTCAGAGAGTCGGTGTCGGTGTACTGAAGTTCAGCCTTGTTTTCATATTTCCTCTTGATGACGTTGTAGTGGAAGTCGAACATTAGGGTTTTGGATATATCAAGGATGCTCATTCCTACGTAGATGGCCTTATTAAACAACAATTTCGTTTTGGACATATGAACTGCTGCTAGCTGCTCGGTGAAGATGGTTCTGCTTTTAAAATTTGGTTTTGCCAGCCACTTTTGGACTTGTCGTTCCTTTGTTGCCAGGCGAATGTCGACTCGGTTTCGGATGTTCTCCATAGTCTTCCCAAACACCGAATTGTTCATCAGTTTGAAGAAGTCTTTCTCAAAATCGTTTTTTGCCTGGGTTCTCATATCGGTATTTAGGTCGATGTATTTCTTCAGCCATCTGCTTTGGTTAAAGCAGACGGCTCGGTGCACTTTTGTCAGCTTCATCCCCAGCAACAAGTACTGCTTCAAGTTGCGGTAGTGTACTACGTATTTCTCCTTGTCATGGAGGGTGAGAAGCAGCTTGCTCTCCTTAGCCCCCGGCGGTATACGTTGCTCTGGGGCGAGGGGGAGGTCGGAATGCGAGTCGTGGAGCTCTTTGGGGTACTCCAAATCCACCTCCAAGATGTATCCCATGTCATTGTCGTCTGCTACATCCATAATATCAATGTAGCCGTACTTGTTACCTTCCCATTCGAACTCCACTGGCTCCACCCACTTGAAACCACCGTAGGGCATGTGCTGGCTCATCGCCCACCCGTATAAATTGTTGGCATCCAGGTAGGTGAGGTAGCTGGTAGGTTTCTCCTCATCATAGTCCTCGGTGTACGGGTTGTTGGCCTTGGCGTAGCGGCATGAGACTTGGGAAACTCCTCCTCGAATTCCTTTGCCAATCATCAGGCTCATGTTGTAGTCAGAGAGCAACTCCAGCTCGATGTTAGTGACCTTGAGCATGGCGCTCCAGGCGAGTCCAGGTGCGGTGAAGTACCAGGCTGGATCAAGTTGATAGGTCTGGAGGCACACGTCTCGGAAGTTCTCCATGATGTCGGCCAATAGAAGCACATCTGTCTTGTTGTAGAGCTCAGTATATTCCTGCATGTTTTTGATGTTGAATGTAGTCCAGATCTTCCGCGCATGCTCGTAGTCTTGATCGGAGATTCCAGCCATATTTAATTTGTTGTAAAAGTCTTCTTTTGCTGGTAGAGATGTCAACTTGAACTTTTCTAGGGAGTCCATAAAGTCGTAGGGGTAGATCCCCTTTTTTGTAAGCAACTGCAGTTGCTCTCCAATGTAGAATTGTGAGGTGTGTTTGAAGTGTTCGGGTGCGAGGTTATTTACCAATTTATCGAGACTCGAAGCCATGAACCGGCACGAGTCGAGGAATCGCAGCTTCACCCCACCCTCAATCTCGACGGTGTACGAGATGTAGCGTTCTTCATTGTTAGGTACGACGCTGATGGTCTCGTCATTCAACCCAAACATTTTGATAAATAAATGGGTGTCGTACCCACTCAAGTTATGGATGAAGATGGGTATAAAGTTTGGTTTCCGAAACTTGAGGTTGCAGAGGTTGTGGGCTGTGCCTCTAAACTTTCCGGTGAGGTGATCGTGATCACGAACCTTGTAGTCATCTGGGTTGGTGAAAGGCTTTTCACAGATGTGGCAGTTGGTAGCCGTGATAAATTCCTGCTCGTCGTCCGCAGTTAGCTGCATCGGGATGGCTGCAGCGGTGGAGTAGAGTTGGTGAATCTTCCTCGACTCATCTAGTAGACGTTCTACGAAGACCTGGGCGGCATCCTCTCCAAAGTAGCTGACGGGGTGGGCGTAGTCTCCATCGGTATACACGATGTAGTAGCAGAAGCTGATGGCCTCATGCTTCTGGTACTTCTCGGTATAGCATCTCCTCGGTCCAATTGGCTGATCCTCGTTCTCCTCGATGGGGGTGAGCATGCACTCAAAGTCCGCGTACATTGCGAACGGGACTCGCATCTTCTTCTGCCCCTCTTCAAACTTGATGGTGCTTCCCTCCGGTGGCATAATAATCTTGACGGCTTCGTGCTCGTTGCAGTCCTCCGTGTGACGGTTGAGTAGGTCCTGCGTTCCAAAGTGTAGCAGGCAGCGGCGGCATATCCACGTCTTATGCTCATAATTAGTAGTCTGGGACCTAACGAGTCGGCTGAGGTCTCTAATGAGACAATAATGCGTGTTGTCTCCGTCTTTGATGTATAGGAGGTCGATATGAGTGTGTTTCTCTGCATTTGTTACCAGCAGCGGGTATACGATGCACTTTTCGTCGTAGGCGTAGACGTTGATGGAAAATCCGCTCCTCTTCTCGAATAGCGTGATTTTATCAAGGGTGACGGGGAAGTTGATTCCTTGGAGATGTTGATCCAGCTCGTGTTCGAATGGTAGATAGTGGTGGATACGGCGAGGTTGATCTTGCCATGAGACGGGATGGAGAGCCGCTAACACAGACCAGAGGAAGCATTTCTGATCAGTGTTTTGTATATTTAGAACAGCCTTCTTATCGCTGATCTTTTTTGGCAGCTCGGTGTAGGTTGATGCGTGAATGGGATCGTATCGGTTAACTCTAAGCTCCAATCCAATGATCTTTGCTAAGGTCCAGCCAGAGCCTTTAGCGTAGAATTCATCCATCTCCTTCAAAAGCTTCCCCTCAGCATCCTCCACATAGGCCAAGATGTCTACGGTTGGGAGTATAACCACGTTCTTGGTCTTAAAGTTCATCTCTTTGTCCTCTACCTTGTCTCCAATCGGCTTCTTATACTTGACAAGGAAGACGAGGTTCGTCTTGATGTTCTTTTCCCTCGCATTCTCCTCGATCTTGCCTTTAACCAATTCACGAGCTTGTTGTAGAAATCCAGCGGGGTCCTTTATGTTAGGCTTGTTATCGATGGAGTACGTCTTCATTCGCCCCTTGAATGCCTTCTCGATTTCGATAATCTCCAATTGTTTATGTCCTCCGATGAGATGTCCCACTGTCCCCTTGACCGTGTTGTATGCTGACACGATCGAGGAGCGCACGTTGTTGATGATTGATGACGAGCTCGTTGATGGCTGAGGCTCATCATCCATGCGGGCGGTCTTGGAGTTAGATGGGATAGGGTTCCCAGCCTTCCTCTTGAGGTGAGCTGGGCTGCACTTCTTGAGGTGCTTGCTGTGGTTGGAGAGGGTGATCATCATCCTGCAGGACGGGCAAGGTCGCTGGGGCTCCCGAGTCGTTGTAGGCCCGGTGCAGCTCTTGAGATGGCGAGCTATGTTTGTCTTAGACATGGTCTTGCTGCATCTGGAGCATGCAATTTGGTTGGGGTTCATGATGATCTGGAACAGAAGGACGATTTTTATTAGTAACATGATCATTAAGGTAATCTATGCAAATACCGTAAAGAGAACGGTAATCTAAGTCTAAAGTTTGCTTAGGGGCATTAGGGTTACGGAAATGCTACAGTAATGATATATAAGGGCTTACATGTATTAGATGGGTGTGGTTGCCGTGGGTAGACGAAGTCACGTGATGGAGTGGTAGCAGGTTTTTGTGAGGATGGCTGATCTGCAACAAATGAAACACAATATCGTAAAACTCTCAATATCTATCTACTCGGGTATGTATAGTTCTAGAAATGTCTGTAGAAAAATGTTTTTCAATATCTTGGTAAAGGTAAGATAAGTTAGGTTATGTTCCTAGAGAGTAAAATGAATTTATAGGTTATGTATACTTACAATACGGTTGCAATAGATGCGTTGTAAATAGCGGAGCTGCTAGATGTGTCTCGTTCAAAAGTCTGAGACTGAATGATGATTGTCCTGAAATCATCGTAATATATATGCCCCGGATCCAAGATGGCGGCCCCCATTCCTGCCAACCTGTTGGGAATTTTCCCTCCCAAAATTTCCCTCAAATTCCCAAATTTCTCTCAAATTCCCTTTTTGTACTATATAAAATACACTATTAGCCTTGTTATACTATGTAAAATGCACTTTTAGCCTAGCTATATTGTATTGCATGCGTATCTGTACACGTGTACCAAATTTGAGCGAAATCGGACGGTAAGTAACGAAACTAGATCCGGAGTGGTGGGGGTAAAGATAAGTCCAGAGACGACATATACATAATACAAACGGTTTATATTGTATGGCATGCGTATCTGTACACGTGTACCAAATTTGAGCGAAATCGGACGGTAAATAACGAAACTAGATCCAAAGTGGTGGGGGTAAAGATAAGTTCAAAGGTGTTATTTTTGGAAAAATTTTGTTATAGGTAGGTCGGAAATGGTGTATACAGGTGGGCCTAATAGACTTTCGGGGGTCGAAAAAAATTTCCAAGGCTCTAGGACGCACCGTTTTCGAGATATAAGCAAAAACCCACTTTTTACGGGAAATGTATTGATTGTTTCGGAGAATACCTTCGGGGGTTTCCGGAGATTGTCGGGAACCTTCGATAATCGTCGAGGCCCTTTTGATTTTGAGGGGGGGAGGAGAGAGGGGGAAGGGGGAAGGGCTGGTAATCGATTTGACGCAGAAATCCTAAATTCTGGCGGCATTATCCTCATTATTTCACTACTACAAGGTCATTAGAACCTCATTAAAAACTCGTTAAGGTCAATTAGAACCTCATTAAAAACTCGTTAAGATCAATTAGAACCTCATTAAAAACTCGTTAAGGTCATTAGAACCTCATTAAAAAAAACTGACCTAGCTGACTCGTCATGGGACGAAAACTCTTCATGGGACGTTTGTGAACCGCTATTACCCTACTACTGCATCTCCTACACACACAAAATAAATAAATAAAAAAGGTATAACAACGTTTGAATTGTTTTACAGGTCAGTTATGTACAATCCGAGTGAAAACCGTCATATATTACTTATGTAAATCCTAACAAGTTGAGAATATATTCATTCCTTAAAACTGAGTTAAAATTTACTAAATAGAACCTTAACAACTAATAGTTTTTAGCAGGCTCAAGCATAAAAGTTATTGCAATTCGGTTCAAAAATGTATTTAGTCCGTAATAAATCGATACCTAGCCTAAATAGGTTACCTTATCCAAGCAAGGTATGAGTCTGCCTGTACGTGTATGAGCGGGTGGGTCGGTCAATACCACTGTACGTGTATGGGTGGGTGGGTCAATACCACTGTACGTGTATGGGTGAGTGGGTGGGTCAATACCAGTAGATAAAAGCTGAGTGTTCTGGGCTCACTTTTCTGGCCTCTGATTGGTCGAGAGCGGTCACATGACTTTTCCAAGATGGCGGCGCACATTTCCCGCCAAATGATCATATGTACTCCGGCCCAATTGTACTTTACCTCTATAATAGGTTACTCCGGCACAATAGTAGCTACCTTTTATTAGGCCTATGAATTTTAACACTATAGCAATTTCTCACGTTTATTTATTTTGTATAGTACCACTGTCACTTATAAAATAAAACGAATTGATAATTTATATAAGAAATAAACTTTGTATGACAGTTTTCAACATAAGTCGCTTTGATAACAGTATATAGGATATCCTCTTTATATAGTTTATGTTAGTTTGGTATTGATTGAGATTAAGGGATAGTCTTTTTATAAACAATATTGCGTTCACTCAATGATTACCGTCGTTGTGGACGCTACAAGAGTGGTCTGGGGGTTCATGTGTGGTGGTTTCTAGGATCCGGGAGTTTGTAACGGAATATCAGGCTTGCTAGTTAAAAAAAATAATCAAAACTAGATAGTTCAATTCCTCGTTTATATGTTGGCCCTTAGTTGGTTTGTAAAAATAAATTATGAAACAACCATCTTTAATGGAAACAATGACTATACTAATTCATATTTATTCGTTACACTTATTTTCCATTTATATTCGTTGATATATTGACAATTACCCAATTAAAAATATAAATAAAACATTGTCCATTTGATTTAGGATGAATATTATCACCAAAGTAGTTAAAAACACGCTCCTGAGTTAATTTATCTGTAATTTACCTAAAATATTAAATCTTATTTAACTATAAAATATTTTTCTTGAAATGAAGGTACACCATATGCATTACAAATATACTACAATATCATGAAAAGACTTTAATGGTATGTTTTTATAATCACCAACTGAATCATAATTTAATTGTGGGTACAATTTAATTGCAATTAATACTAACGGCCAAGATCTCACATATAACTTTGTTTCGTTCCACTTAAATTGAACAACCGTGATATAACACTAAAGATATTAGAACTTAATATTTCAAAACTATTTTGATGTCTCAAAGAACCATTCTTTAAAAAAAAGGACAAGAGAAGTGATTAAATACAACGGTGTGTTTAATCTGGAAATAAGGGATGTTTAAACACGGTCTGATTAAATACTTGGTGTTTTTAGTACAATAACTACGTTTAAAGTTTGTTAGCAAGTTCTTTAAAATCCAGTTCTGAGAAATGTAATAAATTGTAACTATTATACCTAGAAAATCGTTAAAAGAATTCCTTAGTAATCAAAATCATGATAAAGGGAAGCATCTCAAAAATATAACTATTGCATGGATTTATAATTCTAATAAGTGTTTTTTTTAACCTATTTAAGCTTAACCAATTTTAGTTATAACACATTTTCATTTAATGAACAGGGTTCCTACAAATATGCGATTTATAACACCCTCTATTTAATCTACATACACGCATAAACTAATCTTGAATATGACATGTTAAAATTGTGCTAAGGATTGATCACTGTTTGTGATTATTGAAATAATGAAGTAATGATTGACTAAGGGAGATGAGTAAGCCAACATTTATTAATGTTACATGTAGAATGTGTGATGATTCTTGCATACTTCTAGTTACCACTTTCTTAGGAAAGAATTTAATTTGAGTCAAATTAAAATATGTTTCAGGAAGATATGTGTTTCATCTCTATTATATGTAATAGTTTTGTTTAAGGTAGTTTCTTACCTAACATACTATTTTTATATTGATATGAATTCAAAAAATGTTAACGTCCAGTAAGTGGGCCTTGACTTGAGGATTTATACTTTATTGTAAGATAACGGAGTCAAGCAACATCGGTCGTAGCTGTCCCTTGGAGGGTGACCCGTCCTTCCTCGCAGCCTGCCTGGTGGCGGTTCGGAAGTCATCTTAAGCCGTTGGTCCCCAGCTAAAGTGTTAGGTAGAGCCTCTTAGCCCTATCTCCATCTGGTGAAATAAGCCACACTGTTTAACGAAAAAAATAAACCATATAGCTTGACTGTTAAACAACGTGTACCATCATCGGACCATATGCATTCCTTTGTTAATTTCTCTGTGGTGTAATCATGGTCTAATAAAAGTAATAAACAAAGTATTTGTTATATGTAGTAAATGTTTGCAGGGGTATTTTAATAATGTTGAGTTTGTCTTTCTTCAATATATCATAAATATATCTATACAACAATAATATTTGGCCCAGTAAATATCTGTTTAACTGCACTTTAAACCGCATTACATTTACATGGTACTACACAAGCACTACATTACTGGACCTCATCTGTGTTAATGTGTTAGAGGTAATAAATCAGCTGATAATTGTGGATACATAATTTCTTATTAGATGAAGAGTCTCGTCTTTATATTGTAAAGCTATAAAATAACGGTGTTTAACAGAATTTACAAGGCAAGCTGTATGTTAAAACAGTGGCATATTCACTGTTTTAACTTGTAAACATGATAGATTTATGGTGGTGTTTCCACCAGAGCTTGTTGAACTTTCGTGATTTATATATTTCCAATGACACACACTATTGTTTGCAATATGTTCATCACAATTAATCACTCCGGATATTGGTTGTTCATTTTTATTCAAGTTTTTAGCTTTAAAATATAGATTAAAATTGTATTGGCAGATTTACGTAATGTATAACATTCACATTTAAAATATTATAATATAATAATAGTGACATAACAGTTTATAAATACTACGATAATCTGCCTTATGTATGTACTACTACAACTGTCTACAGAATATTCGCCAAATATCTGATACACCTCGTATTTTTACAAGTATAATTAATTGTATAACCAATAGGTAATTTTTCCAAAATCCAATAATTGTGCATAAAGCACAAAACGTGTAAAATAAATAATTATTACATGCGTAGTAAAAAATTAGAGTCTAAATACAAATAAATGTTCTTAAAAGGTTAATATTTCTGCAGATAATGGCCATTTGAAATTAATGGGCTCGTCGGCCAAAAACCAAATTTGTTTCTAAAGGAGCAAAAACAGTTTATTCTAAAACTTAGAAATGTTAAAAAAGTAATATTTTTTACTGTACTTTACTGTATATACTGTACTGCTGTAAAAAATTGTAGCAGATATTTTTAAGTAAACACTGACCTGGCCCTAAAAACAAAAAGTGAAACGCTTAAATTCTTAAAATAACCTAAGTCATCTAAGGTTAAACAGTATATATTATGTAATGGGCATACATATTTTTACTATAAATAAATGGGAACCAATGTTATAAAAAAATATGGAAATAAACATATGTGTAATGGAGAACCAAATAACTGAAATAAGTATATCATATTTAATAAGAAAGGGCTTCCTTGCAAGGTCATAGGTTGTTATCTTTCACGAAGCTGAAGGCGGATATTTTGAAATTTTAGCTACATTATATGCAGGTCGTGATCCTCAACAAAGCTACCCAGAGGAGTCCTTTGCAAAGCCTTTATCCGAGCTCCTCCACATGTCTGAAGTGTTTAGCTTCTTTACGAGGTTTTAGTCTGAGCTATCTGGGCTGAACTGAGCAAAGTTGTAGACCCTAGTAAAGTTTTAGGGTAATCTAAGCAGTGCAGATGAAGATATATATCCCCAAATAGCAATAAAGTACGTTTGCACGAGAGGCCGTAGACTGAGCTCTCCCGTGACTATAAGAACATAAAGGGCTAACAACTTCTTAGGTACCTTAGTCTCTTAGTTATCATATATTGTGTAGGTATAAATACAATGCAAGTGAATTTCACACAACTCAATTTTGTTACAATATTGACCTTAAGGATTTCCTCTGGTTTGAAGAGGGTAAACTTAACTTAGAAAAATCGATCATCTTGTTATTTGTAAATTTTGTACTTATACTGTAATACATTTTTAATGCGACTTTCACTTTAAAATGCTCCTGAAGTGTTCTATTTTATCGGCTATAAACTTTCTTAAATTGAAATTCATATTTCCAAACGAAGTAATTCAGTGTTTACGAAGACCTTGAGCTACTCTAAGCAAATATAAACTTCATTTAGTATGTACTATCATTAATATTATATTGTTATATTTAAGGTAATAAATGTTATTTCGTCCAATAATATATTTTTAGATACCGGTACTTAATATTCACCAAAATATTTAAAAACTTTATAATTCATAATTACAAATAATTGGATGTCAAGAAATACTTAAGAATTCATCTTTTGCATAGATCGGGAACTAGTTTATCTGTACTTTTAGAGTTGATTAAAACATCAAATGGCTGGATGAATATAAATATCCTTCAAGATTAGTCGTTTTGTAACATTCGCCATTGATTTGAAGCCTTTGAGGGAAGCCACATTAACGTTTTCATTTCCTGTAGCAAGAAAATAACATCGTAATTTCCGTCTGTAATCATTGTTTCAGAGTTTGGTTTCTATTTTGGTTTCTATACCAAAGACTAATCATAATATACATGATTAAACGCTTAAGGAAATGGTTTTTAATTGAAATAATGTAAGTATTACCTTTTAGGATATTATTATACACTTCTACTTAAAAAAATAGTAAAAATTAATCAGTAACAAATTTTACATCCGTCAATTTGTACTTAAAGTACTGACTAGTGATACAATTGATTTGATTTAATATACATATATTTATATTTCTAATCCAATAAATAATTGACTAACTATAATTTTCAGCTGTGTTGAGGTTTAACGGTAAGCCGCTAGTGCAGTCTATACACTCACTATACATAATTTGTTCATTTTTAGAGAATAAATATGTTTTTGTTCATTGTTATAGTATGAAAATTGTTTATTAATTATATATTTAAATAGTTTTATTCATACGATATTCAAGTGTACATCGTATCATACTAATTTTACCTTAGCCAATAATTATTAGTAAGTGAAAGCTGTCTAATGACCATGTTTGTTGTTGCTTTATTTTTTCATTTACGTAAATTTAATGCAGTATAAGCCAGACATCATTGACTTAGCATTATACTTACTTAAACATTCCTAGTGTATGAAATATATATAGTGTATGAAATAACTTTCACTTTCCGCGACTGCTCCCCGCTCACCCCCTCGTCATCACAAAACGTTAGCGAGTATATGCACAACACCTGCATAAGAAATTTAGACACTTTAAACAATTTGTTAACCAAAGAAAATTGGGGTTTTCTGCATTGCCATTCAAAAAACTCAGAAGATAAATTAAGGGAATTCTTAAATGTTTTTAACTATAATTTCTCAATAGCCTGTCCTATAAAGGTTAAGCGGAAACCCACAAAGAGCAATACAAAGCCTTGGTTAACAAAAGGTATTCGTATATCTGCCCAAATGCTAAAAGAACTTGATTTTAAACG
>JAQJVL010003899.1:30000-53057 GCA_035578905.1 Stictocephala bisonia
GGGTTAATTGTATCTGTGGGAGGAATGTGAGTAAATGTGAGTTTTATATTTAAAATTGACATTTTAATGGAGGTCTGACATTCCAAGGGCAATTCAGCACCTTTAATTTATAGGAGAAGAGATTATAGATCTCGCTCCGATCATTAATTACACTATTTCACTTCCATGATAGAGTTTACAATAACAACTCTCCCTTTCAGTCACGTGATCTCTCTAGATATCTGTCTGTGTTTTAGTGTTACACTTGAGATTTCGATACACACTGATTAAATAAATATTTACACTCTTTTTGATAAATAATTTTATATTTGTCACATATTAAGCTTAATATGTTTTTTCCTAATATGTTGAAGGGACAGTCATATATTAAAATATGTTGCTATGTAAAAATACAATATTGCTTTGTATAAGAAGTTTATATAATCTATCTATCATAGCGTATTCAGATAATGGTATACTTCCGATTGTTTATGTCTAATGCAAGAAGACGGCTGCATTGTGGTTTTTCTATTGATCTTAACCATAAGAAAAGTCTGAAATAATGTCTGTGGAGATTCTTCATTAGCGTTCTCATTTCCTGTTTCAAAGGGAAATCTTCCTGATTAGAGATCCAAATTCCTTCACAAAACAGCCTCTTGGCAGTGGTTATCTGAAATATAATTTTATAACACAATAATAGTGTTTGAAAAGCAATTCTAGAAAGTCATATTAACTGTGGAGTTAGTAAGATTACTGATGGATATATCTATTGGATATAAGACGTGGTCGTGTGTCAGATTTTGGACATAACTTAAATTGATAAAGTTTTATTATCTTCAATTGAACACTAATAATTATTTTTAAGCATAAGGAAAGCGATAAATCAAATAAATAATACTCTGCCTGCCATATACTAAATAGTAAAAAACAAAAATATTAAATTGTACCCCTAGTATGTTGCAATCGTTTACTTTACAAACACAATCTGTAATATGATTAAATAGTGGTTAAAAATTCAATTTTGAAATAAGATTAATAATTATTTACTGACGCATGCTTGTTAGCATGTTAAATGTATTTATTATCATTTATAGTTCTTTCTCATATGGTATTCGGGACTTATCTGCTTTGATAAGTCATTTACCAACAATAATGTAATAAACAGGTTATATTTTTTTGCTCTTTGCCATTACTGAAAAATTTAGAATAGCAAGTGCTATTCATTTTGAACACTTTAAAATTGATTTAGTGCTAACGAATCTTTTATAGTGAAATAATTATGCTGCATCCACTTAGAAAAATGTTTTTGGTCAAATAGTTTAAAGTGTACTAAAAATATAAATGATTGCATATTGATTGCCAATTCACGTGCTACTCGATAAGATAAGAATATCATTCACCGTTATTCATAACTTTTTATTACGAACAGAAACAATTATAATATAATATATTATCACATTATAAATGTCTACAAATTCTTGCATGTCTAATTTAAAACGGTAGCAAAGTTTTTTTTTATTTAGATTATTATTATTGATGGAGAGGAAAGTTATATATTGGTTTCTTTTTTCAAATGTGATACATAAAAATATTACAAAACCTTAATGAAGTGATTTTGAATGCTTTTATTACAATAATAATTTATTATATCAATTAAACTAGGCTTTTACTGAAAATTACTTTCATAAAATAATGTTAATGTAAAGTCATGAACAACAAAGTTACATCAACAGAAAAACACTGGATATTATTAGGATTGATAAAATACGCCATTTTAAGTAACATTACCATAAATCATGTTAGAGTTTGCTAACGAAAGACTAGACTTTCATTAAATTAAATTAAAGTAACATCCTGCAAAAAATCCTATATTAAGTAATAAACAATAAAAAAATTATAATATTCTACAGATGATATTAATAATATATTTTATTTTCCAAACACTATTAGTATTTACTTGCGAATAGTTATGGGCGTGTGGTTCGAGCATGCACATCGATGAAGTTCCCTTTCCAACGACAGTTTTACATTCAAGTTAAAAAATAAACATCTCAGACACTGTACTTAGAAAAAACTGTCACGTGATAGATAGATTATATACCATTATTTAATAGAATAATCAAACCAGCTGATTTCACCCATGTGACGTCACAGTCTACTGCGCAGTATCATCGTTATACTTGCTGTATTTTATAATTACCGTGTTCTCAGATAGAACAAAAACAGCTGGATTTATGTTTTCTTACAAATATAATATTTTTTCATTATTTAATGATTTTTATATTCAATACAAACCAACTCAATTATGAGTAAAAAAAAGCATACGTTCAATGATTAAATAAAACGTATTATAAAGCACTAAATTTCAAAAGCATAAGCACCATCGAGAAAACTATATAATCATAGCAGCCAACTTAATTACGATTTTGAACAGACTGTACACAATAGACGTAGGAGAAGTATGGTGGGGGATATCCACTATCTCGCTTGCACTACATCTCCTACTTGCCTAGAACCATTGCCCGGTCTTTATTGTACTTGCACTCGCAACAATTATTTAATATCAAATTAGCAATAACTTCTTGATATGTTACATTTTATCGTTAAAAAACAATAGTCATTGCTGGTACAGTGCCATAGTAAAAATTGGTGACGAAAATTCCTTGAAATTATTTTATTTCCAAAAATGCTGTATCGGCAAAGTTGATCGAAGCAGGGTCAGGATGTCTCGTAGAAGGTGCAAAGAGCCTCACCGCTTACTGGGTGGTGGGACACAGTGTCTTGTTTTGGGAGGAGATGTAGAGAAGATGATGAACTAATTAAGAATTGAAGACTGATGATGTGCGACGTTATTGTCGGTGCACGCACTTTCCTGACTAATATTATCAAAAAACGTTTAAAATAAAATCATACAATTCTCTAAAATAAAACAAGTTTTCTTTACTTCGAATTTTATTTAAAAATAAAAAAATCTTATTAATTACAGATGACAAAAAAGAGTATTTAAAAATGTTAAATATAAATTGCAGCCAGAATCCATGGTAGCTTTAACTTGAACTAAGACAACAATTTAATTTACTTAAGCAAAGGTAAAAACGTTTAAATAATTCACTGTCATTCATCTCATACAGAATAGTGAAAATTTAAAATCTTTTTAGAAAAGAATAAAGTAGGCCTAACTGGCGAAGGTGGTACACGTACGTATGCAGTAGTAGCAGATCGAAGACTGCCGTAACAACACTAGGCTCGTTTTATTCACACCAAGAAATGAATTTGGACCAATAAGAAATCCTAGTGTTTTTCCTGTTCCTGTCATGAATTCCTTTAGCTTGGATATTTGCCCCGTCTGTGTCAAAAAGGTTAGAGATGATGAAGATGGCCTGCAATGTGAAGATTCTTGCGATAGATGGTTTCACAGAACAAGTGCTGGTGTACCTAAGGCTGAATATTCAAATATTGCTGGAGATAATTCCTTAAAGTGGCACTGTACAAGAGCCGACTGTGTCACCAAAGTTGCTGCAACTGATTTAACTTCCGCCTTAAATACTCTGATTACCAAAGTTGATGATCTGGCATCATCTGTAATGAAATTAAGTGATGTCACTAATGATGTTAAAATTATTAAAAATGAAATCCATTCTATGCAGGAAAAACTCAATACGATCGAGCCCAGGCTTAAGGATCTTGATAGGAGGTTGACAACTCTTGAGGAACGTGAAAATTCTGTAAATCAACTTAGCTTTGATAATGTTCTAGAGGAACTTCAAGAACGTAACATAAGGAAGAAAAATATCATCGTTTTCAATGCTCCGGAATCAAAGAACAGTCACCCTAACTCTGTCAACTCATGAGATAAATCTTGTCACCGCAATTGTTAATAGCTCAGTGCCTGGTTTCGACACCACTAGAATCCTGAAGTCACTCCGGTTGGGTACTGTGAGCAATAACAAGAACAGGCCAATTCAGTTGATTTTTACTTCTGAGGAAATTGCTCTTCAGATATTAAATAACTTCTCTTCTGAAAAGCTGGTCTTGGAGAACCCTAATCTGAAGGACGTGAAGCTATCTAGGGATCGCTCTCCTTTGGAACTCTCTTCTCTGAAAAAGCTACGCCTTGAGCTTGAGTCTCGTCAAAAGGATGGGGAAAGTGATTTGACAATAAAATATAGGAATGGTGTCCCAAAAATAGTCAAATCCAAGAGTCTTCAAAAAAACTAGAAACTTTCAACGGCAATGCATGTAGGTTGTATTATCAGAATATTAATGGTGTGCGTTCCAAACTAACTGAATTTATGTTAAATGTTAATCTTAGTCAAATTGATATTGTTGCACTAACCGAAACCAATCTGGATCCTAGTATTAGTGATGCTGAGTTGGGCCTTTCTCAGTACTCTGTCTTTCGTTGTGATAGATCCCCCAGCATGAGCACCAAGTTGAGTGGAGGGGGTGTACTCCTAGCTGTTCATAAGAATCTCAACGCCACTTCTATTAAATTTCCTTGTGATTCAATCGAAGCAACCAGTGTGGTTTTGAAATTGGGTCACAGTCTACTACTCATGTGCTCATGTTACATACCCCCGAATCAGCCAATCAATGTCTATCAGTCTCTGTGTGATGCCCTGGAACAGTTACATTTCCAGGTTGGTCTTGATCACAGTCTTGTCATTCTTGGAGACTTCAATCTGAACAGCGCTAGTAGTACTGGGGTGGTTTCTGGCTTGGTGTATGACACGGCTAGCGCTCTTGGTTTAAATCAGCATAATCGAATTTTTAATGACCATGGCTCCCAACTCGATCTAATTTTCTCTGATCTCCCTTGCACTGTCTCACGGACTAGGGATCCTATAGTGGCTGAAGACACCAACCACCCTGCCTTGGATATTGACTTGAGTGTACCTCTATCTGCCGTTGCTCCTCAATTTACTTTCGCCCCTAATTACTACAAATGCGATATGCAGCAACTGAGAGCTGAAATCAATGATTTGAATTTGGATTTGGAGAGGTCTGAGGGCGGCAGTGAAGCTAACTTTAATAAATACATTACTGAGCTAAGCAGCATGATTAAAATAAATTCTCCTCTGAAACGTGTTGGAAGATCTCCTTTCCCTCGTTGGTTTAGCTATGAGCTAAAGTCTATGGTGATTAACAAAAAAACATTGCATAGAATTTATAAGACCACAGGTTTGGGAAGTGACTACATGGCATTTGCTAGAGCTAGAACTGCATGTAAGGCCCTTGCTGTTGGATGTTACAACTCTTACATTTCACATGTTGATGGTGCTATCTCCTCTGGAAATCCTAAGGTTTTTTGGAGTCACATCAAGAACCTTAGGCGCAGCGGCACTACTCCCAATAGTATGACTCTAGGCAACAGGGAATCTTCTGATCCAACTGAAATGTGCAATTTATTTGCGTGTCACTTCTCCAGTGTCTACTCTGAACCCGTCCAAAGCACTGTGGTTCTACCCCTAAGAGACAACAATGTTTTTATGTCAAAGGTTGAATGCAGCGCTGAGGAGTATAAAAAAAGATCGATGCGCTTGACGTATCAAAAGGTGTTGGACCTGACTGCATCCCTCCGGTCATCATGCGACAATGCAGCGACCTGCTGTGTAGCCCACTCTCTAAGCTCTTCAACCTTAGTCTTCAAGAAGGTTTCTTTCCTTCGTCTCTGAAAACAAGTTACGTAGTTCCAATTTTTAAAGATGGAAGTAGAGATTCAGTATCCTGCTATCGACCCATTACCATACAGTCACCGATTGCCAAGATATTTGAATCAATAGTCCTCGATCACCTTAAGCCACTCTTTGCTTCAATTTTGATACCGGAACAACACGGTTTTACTAGTGGCCGCTCGACTGTTACTAATCTTGTCCAGTATGAGGAATATATTCTGGCTGCCTTTGCTAAATACTCTCAAGTAGATGCAGTGTACCTAGATTGTAGCAAGGCATTTGACAAGGTTAGCCACTCCTTGCTTATATCTAAGCTTGAGTCTTATGGCATTTTTGACCCTCTACTATCTTGGCTGAACAGCTATCTGTCAGGTAGATCATCCATAGTCAGGTTTGGTGGTGGCTTTTCTAATCCCTTCAGTGTCAAATCAGGGGTTCCTCAAGGCTCCCTATTAGGTCCCTACCTTTTCAACCTGTTTATAAACGACATTGGTGAGGTCATTGAGAGCAATTTTCTACTCTTCGCTGATGACATTAAGCTCTTCAGAGTTATTGACAGAGTCGAGGACAGCAATGTTTTGCAGCGGTCACTTGATGGTGTTGCTAAGTGGTGTGAAGACAATCTTATGCAGCTTAATAAGTCTAAATGTTGGGTAATGTCCTTTCATAGAGGTGATACTAATCTTAAAGCTGATTATTGTATCCAGAGCACTAGTTTGCAGCATGTTCAGTTTATCAAGGATTTGGGAGTGCATTTAAGTCAAACTCTTTCTCCTGAACGTCATATTGATGTAATCTCTGGCAGAGCTAGTAGGCTACTGGGGCTTTTATCACGAGCTGCTAGAAGTGGTTTATCCATACACTCCATTACAACTCTGTATGGATCTCTTCTGCGTCCTAATCTTGAGTATGCTTCTGTTGTTTGGAAACCATTCTATCTTCATCACACCATCAGATTGGAAAGACTACAGAGAAGATTTATTAGACTTGTTGGTTCAAGATTGGGGTTTTCGTTCTACGATGTTCCTGTTGAAGATTTGATGAAGCAACTTGACCTTTGCCCTCTTGAAGTTCGGCGTGATCTTGCTGACCTTTCCTTCCTTTTCAAGCTGATAAATGGGAACATCGACTGTCCTGCTCTGCTCTCCAAGATTGAGTTTAGGATTCCACGCATCACTAGGTCAACGGAGCTTTTCGTCCACAAACACCACCGTACCAACTACCTGAAGTTTGGACCTGTGGCAAGACTGCATCAACTTGGAAACTCCGTCCCTGCTGAAGTGGATTTCTTCAATGACAGTCTTAGCACTCTAAAACGGAAATGGATTGCCTCTACAACATAGGACTTTCCACAATGCAACCTACCTAGCACACTTCCCTAATTACCTCCACACTTGTTACCCACTTTTACCACTCACACACACACACACACAAACGCACGCTGGCACACATACGCACATTGTCTACAATACTTAAACGCTACGCATGTTAATTTAGTTTTAAGCAACCTATTTTGTTGTTGTGTTATTTATTATTTTATCTATTTATTATATAATCTATCACTATTGTTAATCACACTTTATTGTTGTTATTTTTTAAATAGAAATTACTGTATTTGATATTATTTCATTCCTCTTAATTTATTGTTGTTACATATTCTTACCTATTATGGCTGTTTACTTTTTGTTTAATTACTTTTGGGTTCTTATCTACAGGCAAACGTTGGAATTGTTACTTTAAGATATTATATTCTTAGTCATAGCACTTTTTGGCTTGTTTTTCTTTTGATATTATTACTCAATTATTATATTTCTTTGTACTGTACTAAATTGTACCACATTGTATTTCTTGTATTATTGTATTATTGTTTTTGTCTGTCATCAAATTTATGTATGTAATGGCATTGCCGTTGAAATAAATAAATAAATAAATCAGAACTGATTTTTCAAGGAAATGCTTGCTCAAGTGAGCATCAGGTTTGAACTATCGCTGGTATTTTTCCTTACTGTTTACAATTAGCCATCATTACAACTATTCAAATTGAAATTACATATTAATTAGGTATACATGATAAAAGGTAAACGTAGAGATAAATTATAGACAAACAATAATTGAGTTCATATGAGAAACTTTGTATTGAACGTAGGTTATGGCAAATTACAGTTTATCTGTAGCATCTTGGAACACTTTACTTTATCAAGAAGACATTCCACAATGAAACTTTGTGTTCCGACTTGCTTCGGTAAACTTCTCTACAGAAAGGTTAATTACATTTTAAAGCAGTTACAGGAAAATTCAGTTCATGGAAGTCACGCTAATTGAACTCGAATGTCTTTACACTTTCGGGGAGTTTTTTCCGGAAGTATGAAATATAATATGTAAACAATTTAAGTTAATATGCTTGATTTGTTTTATTATTAGTTATTGAGATATGCGAATGTATTTAAGTTGATATATTTATAAGTAAAATGTGTATAGTTTTTTGAATGACACTACTTTGCAGTCTTGAACTGTTTAAATAAAGAATCTTGAATCTTGTTTACAAACGTTTTGTGATATCATAAAATGTTACAGAATAAAATGTTTATGTTTTAATCCAAATAATTAATTTGCTATCGATTATTTACATGTTAAGAATATAAAGAGAACATCAACAAAATTAGGAAAGAAACTAATTGAACGTGTACGTACAGTATTGTTACAACCTTTAAAACACATAACCAGTTACATTTCTGTAAGTTATTTTTATAAATAATTTTTGTACTCGTTTTATCATTGCAGCATTAATAAAACGTAGATAATATTAGCAGATTAGTGAAGTAGACAAACCATGTCATGATATATATATATATATATATATATACATAAACTATTTATATTAAAATGCTAGACTTCGTATAATGTACCATATGTAGTTAATGTCTAATAATCTATAATTTCTAAAACATACTTTGAAGGATACTAAAGCGAACAATAATTTATAATAGGAGAATAATATATCAGCTTTATACTTACCATGTAATTGAAACAAGACTTGGACATTTGTTCTTAAGTAATTGTCAATAGTTAGTGTGTTTTCCCTTAACTTTCCATATGATAAGATGTATATTTGTTATATCACAAGATACTTCAGGTCTATATTAAAAGTAATACTCAACAATACTTAATTATTATATTGATTAATAAATTGTTGACTCATTTGGAATGTTGGTACGTCTATCAATGTAAGAAAAATAAAATATCAAAATGAAATATGTTTGTTTATGATATTATCTGACTAGTGGGATATTTACCACTAACATCATAAGTAATTATACGAGTCTATGTATGAAATATGATTCTAATGACTACAATAACAACGTTTGGTTTTGGTGCATAAAATCATTGCATGTTTACACTTATAAAAGTTTAAGATTTAGAAAATAAAATTAGTTCACAACAACTTTTATCACTCCATTTATGTTATAATTTACTGAGCTATATGATATATAAACAAACTATTGACTAATTATAAAGTATTAAAAAATAAGTAGTAATTCAGTTTTATTGTTTTTTTAGAATCATTGTTTATTTTAAAAAAATTTGATTATTGAAAATTTCTTATAATGGAAGTTATGACTAATAAAAGATGTAAAGGGAGATAAAGAAGTCTTTTTTTAATGTATGACTAACCCTTTCATTTGTATTATTCCGTTTATAAAAAAAATTAAACTAGAGAACATTGATATATAAAATCGCTTTATTTATTTTAATTGTTTTCAGGTAATACTCTTGTGTCCATATCTTGTACTAATTGCAGGATAATACTTCATTGGCTAAATCAGTTTTTTTAAATCAAAGGACATATTTGTTTATAAATGGAGATAACCTTGGCTGTATAGTATTCAATTTCCTCCCCTTGCTGCCTGAAGCCATTTTTTTGGACAAGCTCCCTGTGCTCAGGATTAATACTGCTTGTGTCTAGCTTGATTTATTTATAAGTTAAGATTAATTTGACTAAATTGTGTTTGGCAGCAAAGAAGAGGTATTATGTAAACAATGAGCTAGGGTTAGCTGTATATTCTTTCAACTCCCTCACTTCCAGCCCGAGGCCATTTCTTTGACAGTTCTCTCTTCCCAAGATTAATACCTCTTTAGTGTAGCTTTTTCAACTTACATAGTAATATTTAATTTGATAATTGATGTTTTCGTTTATCAATTAAAAAATAATGTCCCTGTAAATATTTTCCAGAATCGTATGATATTATGAAAACTTTGTTTATAAACATATATAATACAGTAAGTATTCTTTGATTAAAATTTTTATCATAAAGTTTCAACACATGATATTATAAAAGTATATTGACACGTTCATTTTAAATTTGTATTATGACAACAATACAAATATATAAATTGCCAAACTTATTGCTCATCTTATAATATATGAGTAATACATAAAACATTTTCTCTTACCTTCGGATCCCCAAGTGTTTACTACTTAACAATAGAATTAATTTACTGTTCATTGTGTAACAAGGGAAACAGATGACTTTTACATTATTTATCATGTTGTTTTGTTCAATATTTAAATTGAAATGTCTATCTCGTAGGAGACATATGTCCCCATTAACTGATGGAACAATATACTCCATTATGTAATCTATTTACATACTGCCCTCCCATGGGATAAACGTTTAGCCAATGGTACATTTTGGTTGCAAGTATCTTAATGATACAGTATTATTAAATTATTTTGACAAAATTTGCTATAGCTTTTATTTATCTAAACATTTCAATACATATATAATATATTACCGTAAAATATAATTTTACACAAACAATTACAACCAGAACACTATGAATTACCATGCACTATAGATTAAAAATTAACAGATTTTTAAATCATAATTTTTTTGTTCTGAACATAATGATATTTAAATATGAAAGAATAAGGTTTCATTATCTAAGAAATGCAACTTTTTTCACAGTAATTTAGATTTTTTACATGTAAACCGATTCTATAAGCAAGCAGATTAGTATTATATATGTAATTAATGAAAATTTCACCTTTTAATGCCCATAAAGCTTATCTGTCTTTATATCGAATAATATACTATTCATTTTTTCGGAATAGTAATAAATAATTTTAATATTCTTTTACTATTTCAGACAAATATTTTCAAATAAAAAATGTTTCTCCTTATTTATACCACATTAAAATCATTAAGAAACACAGAAAATTAACGTATAATATTATTGACCTTCAGTTAGCTATAATTAAATAATCTGTTCGAGAGAGGTGTCCTTGTATTTACTGTACAAAAGAGATTGTAAACTCATTTGAAGGTTACTCAAAATGGATTTACCTAACTTTGTCCAACGTTGATAAAAGCAAAAATACTAAACTAATAGTAAAATTTGTCTATACCGACAAACACTGAAAAAATCGTCTATTAGTATTAAATGTTTTTTCTTTCCAGGATTTGACCATGAAGGGAAACTTTTAATGAGATTCTTCGTGACACTCTCGTTAAAAAACCAAATGCCTAAACTTGTTACCAAACTAAATTGAGACAGGTTATCTTGTTAAAAACTGTCAGAGGAAAAGTGTAAATAATTATGCAACTATAACTAAAAACGTTTATAATTTGAACTGTTATAGTCAAATTATTTTGAAAATATTTGTTCTTTGGGTGAAGTATCATATATTTTAGTTAACACCTATTATTAGTTGAGGTTTTATTAGGTCCTCTATATCTTGTTTCTAAAAATCCACAACCGGATTGCGTTTAAACTGCAACAAACTCAAACCGTAAAGTCGTAATTATTATTTTAACACATAAATACCTAAATACATATTTGCCTAATATTTAGATATGAAAATATCTAAAAAATTACCTAAAACTCTAATCCTTATCTTATGAAAAAATCACATTATGGTGTTACACAAACAAGTTTGAAACAAACTATATTTACTGTACGTAGTATTACATTTTGGAATACATGAGAATGTTATAATACAAGTAACAACTAACACAAACGCTTCCTATATTAAAATATGTACAGATGAAATCATGTGTGTATTGTCAAATAAATACACTTAGATGACATAAGTTGACAAGTGTATTTAGCCTTCATAAAATGTCATTTACGTTTTATTTTAAACAGTTCCACATTATAACTTTTATTTGTCATGATACACCTTTGAATGAAAATATTTATTCGAAATTTAAAAATAAACTATTTAAACATAATAAATTCCATATTATTTATAAAAATCAATTTTTATTTCGTAGGCTAAGCAGCTGGTGTCATTACTAACAATTAAAGCTTCCAGTAACGACCGCGTGTTATCTACAATATTTTAATCACCTAACGTTTCGCCAATGCTGTGATGTAGCATCTTCAGTGGCATCTCTCAGATGTAAATATTGTTATACCAAAAAACCTAATTAGATATTTTATTGGATTCCATAATTAGTTTCTACGAGCAAAGTTGTTTTTTTTTATTTGTTAACAATCGGAAAAAAATTGTCTCATCTATTAATATATTCTGATTAATAAAGACTTTTAAAAATATGTTTCATTATCGTTTTTATTTAAAGTTTTAGCTGAAAACAAAATGAGTACCTAAATGTAATTTTAAACCATTCATTGGATTTTGAATCGAGATTCGTTCCAGAGAGCTCAGGGGAAATACAATTCTTTCCAGCCTCCATGGGTTTTGAGCATGCGCGTCACTAGATTCACCAGATAAAATGTCTTATTGTATTATGTATTAATAATTTTATATAAAGTTATATATAGTTTATGAACCATTAAAATATTTTAATAGTTCATAAGCTACATTATCATAAATACTGTTAATAAATAAAAATGCACCATAGTAATGATGCCTGTTTAACTTTTGTATTTCAAAAATATTAGACCATACGAATTTCATTTCAAATCATGGCAATATTAATATTGTTTCAGCTTAACGTCTTATGAATAGTTCATAAGCTCTGAAAGAGTTTCTATTAGAATGACAAAATTCTAATAGGTAACATATTTACTTCCTCCTAAAAGCTATATGTTTCTATGAATTAAATATCGGGCGGAGTAGTTATTTGGTTAAGGCTGAGGGTAAATTGTGCTAAAAAATACGTATGCTTCAAGGTAAAAAATGTGTAAATATGTATCAGCAAACTAGCCACTGCTTCTTATTAACCATTATCATGAAAACAATCGTACGGGATTCAAGATATTATTGAGTTGTTGTATTGACTCCTGCTATCTTATATCTAGAGTGGCTCTGTTCCACAGCACCGGCAGTCAAGGAAGTGAGGTTGCCATTAGAGTGCAATTTAGAGCTCTCATGAAGGTATTAAATTGATAATCAATTGCTTTAGTATGTATTCCATTTAGCTACACAGAAGCACTGTATCCAGCAGCTGAATAGACCAGTGATAAAATAGTTTTACTCATTTTGTGTGCGCTGTCTCTCCAAGTTATTTCATCTATATGATGTTATACATGTGTCCTGGTTTTAATATTAGCTGGTGTTTTAAAGATAGCTTTTAAAATTTCATCGATCGATCTAACGTTACTCCCCGTCCTGTAGATGATCATCGTGATGGATTTTTACGCCATTTAGAAAGATGTTCATTTTCCGATTTACTTGTCGGTTACTTTAGCCGAAGCCACTTTAGTTGTTTTATGGGTTAGGTTTTAGATTTGAGGTTTTTAAATATTCTCCGAAGGTTCAAAGATCTTATAACTGTTTCTTAAATAGTCTTGAAGTACTTGTGTTAATAAGTCAAAGCAATTACATCTGGATATATAATTGTTCTAGATTTTGAGTTGAGATATCAGTAATATACACGTTTACAAGGTAATATATATGTATATATTTTTAGAAAACTTTAGTATTTGATATAAGAAGTGATAAGAATTAAAATTAATTTATTCATGAGGGTCTTTTTAAAAATTAGTTACTTTTAAACTAAAATGGGGGAAGACCGCGTAACTGCCTCTTTCATAAAAATGTATAATTACTAACTACAGGACAACGACGAGCTTTCTTTGCCAACTCGTCACCAACTCATAACACGAAATATGTTACTAACAACAGGCCAATGACGAGCTTTCTTTGCTAACTCATCACCGACTCATAATATAAGGTACGTCACTAACTACAGGACTACGACGAGCTTTCTTTGCTAACTCATCACCGACTCACAATATTAGGTACGTCACTAACTACAGGACTACGACGAGCTTTCTTTGCTAACTCATCACCGACTCACAATATTAGGTACGTCACTAACTACAGGACTACGACGAGCTTTCTTTGCTAAATAGTCACCGACTCATAATACGAATTATTATACTAACTACATGACTACGACGAGCTTTCTTTGCTAACTCATCACCGACTCACAATATTAGGTACGTCACTAACTACAGGACTACGACGAGCTTTCTTTGCTAACTCATCACCGACTCACAATATTAGGTACTTCACTAACTACAGGACTACGACGAGCTTTCTTGCTAAATAGTCACCGAATCATAATACGAATTATTATACTAACTACAGGACTACCACGAGCTTTCTTTGCTAACTCATCACCGACTCACAATATTAGGTACGTCACTAACTACAGGACTACGACGAGCTTTCTTTGCTAAATAGTGACCGACTCATAATACGAATTATTATACTAACTACATGACTACGACGAGCTTTCTTTGCTAAATAGTCACCGACTCATAATACGAATTATTATACTAACTACATGACTACGACGAGCTTTCTTTGCTAAATAGTCACCGACTCATAATACGAATTATTATACTAACTACATGACAACGACGAGCTTTCTTTGCTAAATAGTCACCGACTCATAATACGAATGCTTATACTAACTACATGACTACG
The DNA here is from genome assembly GCA_035578905.1 of Stictocephala bisonia. Classification (NCBI taxonomy): domain Eukaryota; kingdom Metazoa; phylum Arthropoda; class Insecta; order Hemiptera; family Membracidae; genus Stictocephala; species Stictocephala bisonia. The sequence continues at coordinate 44,557 of JAQJVL010003899.1, forward strand.
ACGAGCTTTCTTTGCTAAATAGTCACCGACTCATAATACGAATTATTATACTAACTACATGACAACGACGAGCTTTCTTTGCTAACTCGTTACCGACTCACAATACGAATTATTATACTAACTACGTGACAACGACGAGCTTTCTTTGCTAACTCGTTACCGACTCACAATACGAATTATTATACTAACTACATGACAACGACGAGCTTTCTTTGCTAACTCATCACCAACTCATAATAATATGAGGTACGTCACTAACTAAAGGACTACGACGAGCCTGTATTAGTAAAGAAATCCTACTTAACATTATAAGTTACACATAACTTATTCTTTGGTAATACAGTAAACGGTTCAACGAAAGAGACAAAAGCATGATTTATCTCATACATAGCTTTAAGATGTTTTGAGGTCCATTTAATATGATGAAATAAATAATATTGCGATAGAGAACAAGTTTTTTTATCTTTTTTTAGGGAAATGGTAAACCTGATGGATTTACTTCCTAAGTTTCCGAGAGATACTCAACAACTTGCAAAGTGTTTGTGAGCTGTACTCTTACATTACTTTAACAACTGCTTACAATTATATTTCTTGTTAAGTCTTGTTGCATAAATTGGATGTATTACACTTTTACTCTTGAACCTTAAATAAAAGTTAATGATCCGCCTAGTTTCATGTATTAATAATGTTCAACAATAACTAAGTTCCTCTATGTACTGGCAAATTTTACATTAGTCATAATCCTTAACGTTTTCAGCCATTAAAGAATCATAAATAATAAAACGCCATGTATACACTTAAATGTTACTAAGACGATATTAAAATATATGTACCAATTGTATACTCAAAATCAGGAAATTACAATTTTCTAGCAGTGTTTAAATGTATTTCCATGCATGTTTTAGGCTGAAAGAACAGTTTTGTAGGTATATATATATATATAATTTTTTACTTTTCATAATTATGAGAAGTAAAAACACAATATGACAAATCTTTCTCATTTATGTTTCCAATTTAATGATGGTAGAAGCATTTCTTGACCTCTCTAAAGAATTTTACTGCATGCATCATACAACACTGCTTCACCAATTGTGAACAAGTGGTGTTCACGTTCCACCACGCAAATGGGTCTTGTGCTACCTTAGTGACAGATACTAATGTCTGCAGGTTCCAAATGCTCTAGCAGGAAAATTTTAAATGACCTATGGTGTCCCTCAGGGATCAATTCTTTGTTCGTTCCTATAACTCATCTATGTCAACAGGTTGAACTCATCGATCCAGAACGGAATGGTAATTCTATATGCTGACCACATGACTCTCTGTATCATATCAAATCCAACAAAGACTTTGAAGTCCAAGCATTAGTGGAGGTAAAATCTTGCATTTGGTATTTTTCCTAAATTAACTTGAAAACTAATTTTTTAGTAAATTATAAATAGAGAGGACTAAAGTTTCATGTCAAAACCTTCATCTATAAAAATCTTACAATAATCTATCTCCCTTGCATAATTCTGCCATTCATATCAGATGAACTTTCTAGATTTCTTGGTAATATCAACGTTGATGCAATACAGAGTAAGTTAAAAAAAAAACTGTAGTTACTTATAATATATCAAAGGTTATCCCTGCACGTTTATAAAGAATACAAGTGTATTGTTATCTTCTAAAGGATTAAACGAGATGGTTAACACGTCTTATTGAATAAATAAATAATTTTTGCGTACATAATACAAAAACATACCGTGAGAAACTGTTGTGTTCCAAGTAGTAGAGGAGGCACTTTGCCAAGTCTGGAATATACGGTAATTGTACTTTCTACATCGTGTTTGTTTCCTTAGCATTCATTAAAACTCCCAACTCACAGTGAGAAAGTGGTACTTTTATTACATCTGTTTGTTGGAAGGTTGAATTACCTTTTTAGAACAAGTTCCCCGACGTGTTTTGGCATTGTTAAACTAAAATACCGACACTGCATCTTTACGCGAGTTTTGCTCTTTTAAAATATGTCTTCTCATACATTCTCTACTCTTTTACACTAGGGAATTTCGTTAAGTGTAGTCACTCGAACAAGTATAGTAATAAACGTGTAACGAACTGGTAAAAACTATTTTCTAAAAATAAATGTATGTATTATATAAGTTTAGTAAATACTACAATAAATAATTTTACTGTTTGTTTATATCAGCAAGTAAGTTTTTTCATCGGATGAATGTGTATTGGTTTTTAAATTGCTCTGGTGTTTATTTTATTTAATTTTTTTTTTTTTTTTTTTTTTTTTTTTTGATGACGTTAACCAGTTTATTATACAAAAAGTCTCATATAAAATAATAACCATCCTAGAAAGAAATATACGGCTAAAGTACAAGTTTTACGTGATCAGAAACAATGTAATAACCTCACCCTTTTACCGAATAAAAACCACGTGAGGTTACAAGCTGTTTGCAAACTATTCTTATGTGCTGCATACTAAGTAATTCCCACAGGACATTTTAAGTTCTTAGAACCTATATATTATTTACTCCGTAAATATTGGTCTTATACCGTACAGTGTTGCAGTGAACTGTAGTCAGTTAGTAACACATTAAAAACAAGGAAAATAACAAATATAATATTTTCAATGCTTACGATCTAATAATAATAATAATTAGGAAACAAGCTTTTATTTGAAAACCACCCTAAAAAATTTGACTGATAAACATCCAGAAACTTTTCTCAAGTATGTAAAATTCAAATATACATTTATTAAACACATTGCTGATAGCTAAACCATGAGTCAGTGTTAATGTGATTGTTCAGAAATAATCCAGCGCCATTTTCAACCCTATTTTTTGGCTGTCATTTTTGCTCTATTCGAATTGAAACGTTTAACTGATAAAGTAGTGTTAAAAACTAAAGTTAATTAATTAGTTTATTAATTAAATACTATTCCTCTCTAATTATCGAATCTCCCGACTTAACCTTAGGGTGCTCTTACAGGTTCTAGAAATACGAGGAGGTTCCAAATGTTATAACCTATGAAGTGACGATATTAGCCATACAACCCCTTACCACCTTGCATGGCTGTCACACGTACTTTATCTAAGCGTTTCTAACAACATACTTGCTTGAATATGTGACTTTTAAGTTGACATGATCGTGTATTTATAAATTGTGTATATCGTTCTATACACTTTTGTTTTTTATTGTTTGTATATTGCTATATTTTCAAACTTAGTTAAGCCACTATGTTTATTAGTAATATCGGGCCAATCACCAAACATGTAACCATGTAGTTCCAACTATCAGTTGCCTTTCGAAATATGTTTTTCCTTAAACGGGTTTTATGTTTACGATGAAACATAGCTAGCATAATAATGCGTATTGTAGGTTCAGAAAACATAAATTGTTGTCGATAACATGTGACCTTATCATTATGTATATTACATTAATGTTAGTGTGTCACACCAATCTTTTTTCAACAGGTGGACTTTTCTAAAATAAATGTTATCTATATATATAAAAGCCAAATACCACTGACTGACTCACTCACTGATCGCTCTACAGCCCAAACGGTAATATCTAGGAAGCTGAAATTTTTACACAATATTCCTTGCATACTGAATACGTACAATAAGAAAGGATTTTGGGAAATTCCAACTATAAGGGAATTTGGGGGTGCCAAAAAGTCCCAAAAGCGTAGGGTAGTCGATCCAGTTTTTTTGGCTCTACTGGCTTAACCGTTCATCGAATTTAAAATTTGACAGAAAATCGTTAGTCTGGAATTAGATTATTTACAACTTTGGTCTCTTGCCTTTTTTTCATATCTTTCACCGTTTGGCTTAAAAAAGCACAAACTTCCAAAATTTGATCAAAAAGTGGAGAAATCACGCTGTTTTTGGCAAATATTTCTCTAATAATTAGTTGGTTTAACTTTTTTAACACATAGTATTATGGTAAAGAATGTAGTTTTCAACAACTTTCAACAGCTTTAGCGCCAGAACAGCCCAAAAACAATATTTAAAAATAAATATGAAAAGCAATATGTCAGCCATAAGTGCTGTATTTGACTAATTTAATTAATTTTTATAGCCGGTTTTTTCTTATAGTGTTTTAGTTTTAGGAATAAGATAACGTTACCAGGATAAAATAATATATTTTTTCCTTACTAATTCTGACCAACTATAATAACTTTATGTCTACAATGATAGGACCTAGGATATTGAACCGTTGCACGTATCTATATATTATCTATATTAAAATTTTTATATAACGACTTTTGTAGTCACTTGAGTAGCTACTGATCTAAATTTAACGAAGGTTGTTTAGTTAGCGGTTCTTTACTTATATAAAACTAACATTTAAAGAGGGTTTGATGCATAAAATTGATGTCATGAATTTCTGGGTTTAGTCTAAAGGTCAATACTGATAACACACCTCCCTCCCTTAGAGAACAGACATTCTTGCACACAGTGTGGTTTGTTCAGTCCAGTTGCTGTTCTGTTACAGACCGCTTCCGTGCTTTCCTATACTACTACTCCTGTTGGATTCAGTTTAATATATTATTTTAAATTTCTTATTCATTCTTACTTTTCTTTTATTTTCAATTAACTTACCGCTAAGTAATTAAGTAAATAACCGTAGCAAAGCACAGGTACTCGGCTAGTTCATTTATTAGTTAAGTTCCCAGTCTCATGTAACCCTATAGAACCTTCATTAAGAAAATAATGGATATTTTAAAGTAAAATATAAATTAAGATGTATATTCTTGTTATTATTATTCATTAAGACGCATTCATAGAGATATGGATAAATGTGTGAGATGAATGAATGTATATGGAACATGTGTAGTGTAGATATCTGAAGTAGTCTATTCCTTACATATAGATATTTATTAATAGCTAAGTAACCAGGGCAACTAGGGTACATATTGCTTTATGTGGAATCCAAACTATGTATAGTGGTATGATCTTATGCAAACTTACAAGCCTGATACTCAGTTCTCTTACTTAGACAGTATACTGTTCCTGATTACCCAACATGGACACACATACTTCTCTAGTAGTGTCCACGTCAATAGCAACTGTTGAGACGATAGCATAGTGGTGTTAAGAGGACCGAGCATACAACATTTCGCCTACAATCTCAATAACCTTTTAACCCCAAGTAGATGAATTAATGTAGTGCACCACTAGGCCCAGATTCATCGTCAGCAGCCTTTACCTCAGAATATTTCTTAATATATGTTCTCTCTTTGTAAGTTAAAGTTTTAGAGAGACTTTATATATGTTCTACTTGGTCTTAGTGGCTGTAGTCCTTCTTTAGACCGACCATTCTAGGCTCTACTCATAGTTGGTATTGATCCTCGAAGTCCGCTGAGTCTACACGAGGATCCCTTGCCTATCTTCGAGTCATCGGATGATCTCCCGTTTTATGTGAAGGATTCATCCTATTTCGAAGCTGTGAATACTCAATGTGTGTAATTGCTAGAATAACTCTGTTATACTTTGAGTCTTACTAGGTCATTTTTTTTAATGATACACCTCTATGTTTTTCTTTCTCCTAGACTTCGGCTTCATTTTTCAAATATTCAATCTCGATTGATCAGTTGATCAGTCCCTTTCAACAATTTCTATTTCCTCATCTGTAACATAAATTTGCAGTATAAGTCCCTTTCAACTTACTGGTTGTGTATGATGTTGGAGCTGGAGTATAGGGTTTGCTACTTCAGCATGCTGCCCAACAGAGCTCAAATTAATGTTGTTTAAAAATTGTTTACCAATTATTCACTGCTGACGCCTAACCTACAAAATCCGTCATTTTACAAATTTCAATATTATACTTATTACAATTGTTATTTTACGCATACAGTTAGATATATCTCATGGTGCAACACTCAGCAGTTAGTGATCAAACAAATAAGTAAGATTAATATAATGCACTTGTAGTGCGAAGAATACCATGACGATTTCGTTTGACGTTTAAACTTTACATATCTTTGAAATATTTAATCGGTAAATCAAATAACACAAGCGCAAATTGATTGCGTTCTGAGATGTATGATTTGTTTGTGCCATCATTTTGAGTGGTTACTTAAAGATACCCAGATCACTCATTATCATCCTTAAATACACTAAAGATATTCTTTCATAGTTAACGATCTAGACAACATTGTATCCACTATACTTTTAACTCGAATATTAGTTCGTATATTAATCGAACTAATGTATTGAACTAATTGAATTTAAATAAATATATGTAGGCCTAATGCTTGTAATATTTTATGCTACATATGCTTTCTTCATTAATAAGTTATTTTCTTTCAATTGTTAGTACTATTTCTCAAATAAATTGAACACTTTTATGTTTATGTGGCTTGCTTTTTTAATTAATTCCTCAATGTAATTTAGTTTTATAGTTGCGTATTAGGCTTAATATGTTCTTATTTTCAGTGAATATTCATCTATTAAATGTAACTCTTTATTTAACATAGCAAATTCTATAGAGATTGTAGGAATGTAAAAGACAAGAAATTTATTGTAGACAATGAGCTTGGCTCAGACGTATAATATTACCATTTCCCTGTGGTCTGAGATCGTTTGGCGGAGGAGTTCGTTGTCACTTGGATTGAACCTTGTGATTTAATATTTGTCAGCAGTTTTCTTTTCTGTATTTTTTTCTTTTGATATTACTAGTAATACTTTGTATTTTTTAATACTACAAAGGATGGATTTAAAAAGTTCAACAATTGTACAGGCTGGGTCTTGCAACCCATTAATAACAAATAAATTTTTTACATTTCATAGAAAAAACGTTTCATATTTTAAAAAAAGAAACTCTACATTTAACAGTTTACTTTGTGATTAATGATATCACATGCAACACTGGAAACTTAAAAGTTTTCAGTGTTAAAATAGTATTCTGTTTCACAAAACCTACAACATTTTGTTCAGATATATAAAGTTAGGAAAAGGCACTTACTAAGAGACTAATTACCTCTAAGGTGAAAGATTCCCTGTTTTATAAAAATTCAAAAACATCTGGAGTAAACTAAAACTAATAATACGCAATGCTTTAAAAAGTATGTTTTTGCAAAAAACACACTTTACTTTTTATATTGTAAAAAATTTTAAGTGATAATTATTCAAATTAAAAAAACTCACTTTTATTCTATTGAAGCATAATTTAAGGCACTTTATTTTAGCACTCTCCAATAAACTGATTGATGAATAAAATATTCAAAAAAGTTTTAATTGCAAGAAAACAATGTATTTATTGTGTTAAAGTGCAAGAACACATGAGGCAAACTTTAAGGTGAAGTATTCACTTTTTTTTGTTTTGAAATTATAACTTATGAATTTTACTACCTTTATCAGTTATTTCTAGAGCATTTAAGCTTAAAATTAGGAGTGAGTAGAACCAGTAAAAAAATTAAATAAAATAGGTACATAAACAAACTTCCACGTCTTTTACCAAGACAGCAGTTTAGGCAGTTCCTACACTGAACTAACGAGTGAAACAAATTGCAAGAGAAAATATTTAGACATTTCTAGAAACGTTCAGTACAATACTACTGTTAACACAAATTTGACATCAAATTTTAATCAAAACAAACTTTTCTGTGTTTGGAAGGCAAATTCCGTATATTCTAAGATGTTGCAGAATATGTTAAAAACAAATATCATAATAAAATTTTAACCAGGCCACACACCCTAAATAAAACACACTAAATAGATGTTGTAAGAGTTGATAAAATTATATGTATCCATATTTTGTTACCTGTCAAATTAGCTTATATACGCATAAAAAATAATTTCCTTTACAAAACAAAACATTATTGATTAGTTTTCAGTTATTCTCTCTACAACCATCAAAGTTGAACTATCAGATGTTGAAGGTATTCAACAGTAGCGATATATACCCCAATAAATTGATTACGTAAATATAAGTTGAGAGCACAATTTTATTTTAGTATTTGCTCGTATTTAATAACAATAAGAAAAACAAGACGTTAGTAGTCTATTTTTAAAGGTATAGGCGTTTAAAACATAAAATTGTTTGAAAGGACTTATTTTTAACAAATAAATAATCTTAGTAGCCAAATACTGGGCGAGCGAGGCTCAACTTCGGGCATCTTCGGCTCTCGGATTTAAGATGGTGGCCACCTTCGGGCATCTTCGGGTCACGTGACCGTATCCAAGATGGCGACCGGAAGTGGATCCAAGATGGCGGTTGGAAGCAGTGCTAACAAACCTGTGGGAATTTTCCCTCCCTAAATTCCCCTCCATATTTGGAGGGAAATTTAGGGAGGGAAAATTCCTTATCTTATCAAATGTCTTACTGCTCTTTAAAATGGAATTTAATCCATTTATTATTATATTGGAAGTATAGTAGAAGTACTATTAGCTGTTGTATTATAATATACAACATCATGATGCAACAACAACAAATAATTTCATAGCAGAAGTATCATAAACACGTGTTTGTCTTATTTTTAAAAGTAGACAATACCTAACAAAAGTAAC
>JAQJVL010003900.1:0-52991 GCA_035578905.1 Stictocephala bisonia
AAATTTCTATTTTGATATTAATCTATTGACTAAACATGTAAACACAAGAGATTATGATAATATATTTTGGACAATTTAATAGAGGTAAGCCCTATTTCAGTTACGATAAAACCGGGCTGTTATTTATCTTGTAAAAGAAGAAAAACATTTTTCTTGTAGTCTAAGGGCATAAAATTAAATTTTTGTTTTATCGTAAACAATTCAAAGCAAATTTTTATTTACATATTTAAACATGAACTATAATTGGCCCGGACAGTAAGTGACCTAAGTGCTATATTTAGCACATCTAGGGGTTGCAGCAGCAGAAGGGAATCTTTCCACCGCTGAGCTGCTCTACTTCACGGCGTGACTAACTTTCGCAGTTCAACGTCCACAACAGTGTTTAGTAGAAAAGAAAATTGATGAACTATAACAGTTTGTTTGCTATTTATTGTTTACACTATTAATCATCATGTTATTGGTATTATTAACTGTTATTTACATAATAGATAACTATTTAATTTGTTCGTTCTAAGCTTGATTTAATTGGTGTATATCAAACAGAACAATAAATAAATTTGCTCAACTGCTTCTAATGACGTATTAGATGGGTGCGCCACCAGTACGTGGCCTGCCATGATCATAGTGCCACGACAATTTTTCAATTGATTTAAACAGTTAGTGAAGAGTAGCTCTCTGTCTCACTTCCACCACTCAGTGCGTCTCACTCACTCCAGTGCGTTCAGTAGGTCGTTTTCAATCAGATATTTGTCTTCAATTTTGTGGTATTAGATGATGATCAGTCAAGTCTAGGGGATAATCATTGCTCATTAAATTACATATGTGCATTGAGTGTTCTCATTTACATATACTCCTCAGCCTCTTGATAGTCTTATCCACTTCTGCTTATTATGTGGAAATTTACGGGTTCAAATTCCGGGAAGTTCAGTTAAAATTTGCTCTAAGCCTAGTTACCACTTACAAACATGTTACCGGAAACAGTGTTTGTAAACTGTTTCTCAACTATTTCCAATGTTTTTTGTTGTTTTTGTGATGTTTCCCAACTGTTTGCAAACAGTTGGAAAACATTATTTAAGCGTATTTCTGGGACCGAGAAACAGTTTTTCCTGTTTTCAAGAGTAAATGGAAAACACGGAAACATGTTTCCGTCTAGAGTTATAACGGAAGAGGAATCCTGAATGAGTCATCGGACGTCAGCGGTGCTTTCAAGCGACTTGCAAGTGTGCAGTAATGGTCTTAACCGTTCAAGATTGTACTACTACGTGGAACCAGGAACATATTTCAAATTTAATTGAAGAGTTTCATTCCCGTAGAGTTCTGTAGGACAGAAACTTCTTTAGGTTACAAGAACAGGGATAAGAAAGGTGACGCCCTGAACGAAATAGCGCTAGTTTTTGACGTAAGCACCGATGATATGGACAAATAATAAATAAATAAATAACAGTTTTGAAAATACAATTCCGAAAGAAAAAACGAGGCGAACAGAAAAAAGAGGCAGTTCGCCCAAGAAAGTGGGATGGTTCGGATACGACCCAAAAACGTCTTCAGTACACATCTCGGGAAACACCGTCCGCTAGTGTGGACAAAGGAATGACAAACATTTATGTTTCTCTGTTGTTTCAAAACAGTTTGCAAACTGTTTACAAACATTAAGAAGAAACAAAAAACTATTTGCAAACTGTTGGCAAACTGATTGTGAACAGTTTGCAAACATTGTTTTTAAGTGGGGACTAGGCTCAAGGTTTTGAATGTTGTCCCTTTTTAACTAAGTTTGTACACTAAATACAAAATGTCTCTGGCTTAGATTGGTAGAAAAAAACCTAAGTAACTGTTTGAGTCTGAAGCTGAAAAACAATTTAAATAATATTTTTGAGGCAAATTTTTCTTTTATCTATGCTTGTGAGATAACAGATTACACTCTAATAAAAACATCCTATTACGATTAAAATTTAACACGTTTCAATGTATCTAAAGCACCAACCCTTGGAAGGTTAGATTTTTCTACTTAGAAATTATTATCTCTTTCTCTGTTTTCTCAAAGGATTGAGCCTAGTTAGTAGGCAATACTTTTGGTTTATTATGGATATCTGAGGGTTGATATTTATAATGTAAATCGAAATGTTATTTAATTAATATTGAGGGATTTAAGTTTATGGCACAAATGTTAGTATTAAAGGGTAAAACACGTATTATTAACAACTTGTATCATGAAATAATTTATGAGTGTTTTTGAGTGACTATTGTAGCCTGCGGTGAACTGTTCGAAGATGAAAACAACAAAAGAAAAGCTCTTCTTACAATGCCGAGAACATTGTGTGTACGGTCTGTGGTAGGTCTATTGTACTGGAAGTTTCAAAGATGAATAAAAGAGACCAATCTTTTCGTCATGTTTTTCTTTACATTTTGCTTATTTATATGAGATAAAAAATATTAATTTTGCTGCATTATATTTTGTTTTCTTAACGCTTAACTGTTATTAGGCTCGCACTCGATGGCTTTTCAACAGGTAATAAGACAATTTTTACTGCTGTTTGAAAGTTATATTTGTTCCTGAAACAAATACTACGTTTCGACATGTATAAAACTCCTTTTTTCTTCAGGTGTTGCTTACTACTGTACCTCATTCTACATTTAAAAATGGGTTTTATTAAATCTCACAACCCATTAGGCCATCTTAAAACTCTAAAAAAAAACCGTAGGAAATAGCAAAAAATGTATTTTCTCCTGGCATAGTTCAGTATGCCAGCTTAGTGTGGGGGGGGGGGTGCTCATATACGATAGGTTTTGCTCAAAGTCCTTATACGAGGCCATCATGGCTTCTGCTTAATGGTTGCATGGCTGTGAAGAAGAAGTCTCAAGGTCGTATTATGGAGGCCAATGTTCGGATTTCGTCTAATTAGGGACAGAATACAGTATCAGATATGTCAGATAACCTAAAATCATACTAATGCTGAGTGGTTAGGATTCCATATAACTTTATAGGTCTGTTAGCGATGGCCATTAAAATAAATGGCCTTTCCTAAGGAAAACTGGACCTTATCAACAACAATTACTTTTTTTTAATCTACACCCGTTTGCGCCCATATCTTGTCAATTGGCGTATTTTTAGAAAATAATATAAATAAATCTTTAAAGCCAATTTACTGCTTTTGAAATATTTGCTTACATGCTTCTCGGTACGTCATACTTATTAAAATCAATTTTAAAGCTTAAATAAATTGTTATTCATATATTTGGCTCAGAGTGTACAATACAGAGTGGTAATTCAGTTACGTAAGCAGTGCACTATTACGGAAATATCAGGTAATGTAAATGCATGCTTTACCACTGCTTCATCACTGTGATGGGTTACCTGCCATATTACATGTCCGTACAGTGAATCTCTGCCCACGCTACCAGGTCTGTCTTACCATTTTTGAACCCAGCGACTTACCTAAGTTTTTCTGTTGGAGAAGTAAAGATTTAATACCCACAAGCAATAGGAAAACATTGAAATGTTACAAAAATAAAATTATTAAACAAGTAATATAAGTCTTTATTGATTAATGTTTAGTTACTGACAAGTATGGAATAGTTGGCGAAGGGTAAATAACAATGTATGATCAATAACTGCTCATTTCAGTTTTTTTTCTATGAAAAATAGTGTCCTTCTTAATAACGGACCAACGGTTTTCAATTCTGAAATCCGATAATATGAAATTATTTATAATAATTAATTGTTTAGATACAGTAACCTTTTCAATACTAAACTGAAGATTGAGGGTCCCTATAAAACTCACACACGTATTGATCCATCCGCCTACCCATACACGTACGATGGTTGACCCAGTGGTACTGACTCGACACGTAAAGTAGTATTGACCCACCTACCCATGCACGTAATGAGATGTTGACCCGTCTACCCATACACGTAAAGTGATATTGACCCACCTACCCATATACGTACAGTGCTATTGACCCACCCACCCATACACGTACAGTAATACTGACTCGACCGCCCATACACGTACAGTGGTATTGACCCACCTACCCATACACGTACAATGGTACTGACTCGACCGCCCATACACGTACAGTGCTATTGACCCACCTACCCATACACGTCAGTGGTACTGACTCGACCGCCCATACACGTAAAGTGATATTGACCCACCTACCCATACACGTTCAGTGCTATTGACCCACCCACCCATTCACGTACAATGGTACTGACCCACCCACCCGTACACGTACAATACTATTGACCCATGAAATCAGCGAATTTTCTTACTTTAAACAACTTTTGTAAGAAATGTGATAGTTAATATTGGTAACTCTCCAATGGTTGAATTAACCAGGATAGTGTAGCCTGGAAAACTGTTGGAAGTCTGAAGTTTCTAAAAAGTTATTCCTGCAATAAGTTTAGGACACTCTCCAGTGAGTCAGTTATTGATGCCTCCCATTATCTATGTAGTGGTAATTAATAAGACAATTAGAGTTCAGTAACTATTTATTCAAAATTTACTTTAACTGTATTATTTTAAAGTTGGACAGAGCCTTCGAGAAGGATTGTTAATAACTTTAAATATTAACCAAGACATGATGTAGTAGTACCGTAGTGAAGTAGTAAATATACAGTGCTGTAATCGAGTTGCTTGGGGATGAAGTGTTTTAGGAGGTTAAGGCCTATCGCCGAATAGTTCTGTACTCGATCGTTTTAATACCAACATGGCGTTAGCTCAATAGTTTTCATCGACGTGGACACTACTAGAGAAGTCTGGGTTGTAATGTTGGGTGATAGTCAGGGTCCGGATGTTGTTTAGGATAGATAACTGAGTGTCAGGCTTGACAGTTAGCAGAAAATCAGACCAACACTAAGTGGTTCGGATTCCACGTAAATTAGTAGTTTCTTGAGATTCCCTGGCCCTTGGGCTGTTCATAAATGGCTCTTTTTAAGGAACAGTCAACTCTAGTTAGTTACAATGACTACTATACTATAGTCCATTTATACTCATCACACCATTCGCTCCTCATATTCACCAATATCTCTAAAATCGGTGTCTGAATGATGAACAATGATAAGTAAATGTTTATTATATATTAATTGTGTCTTGTAGCCTTGCCATCCACTCTATGTATAATCGAATAAACAAAGAGTGCCTTTGAAAAGAATATATTTGCAGAATTGTCACGGGTTATGAAATCACCGTGTTTATGCAGATATGGTGTTACATGTGTAACTGTCCGATTTGAAATCCCTGTCAGAGGAATTTACACAATGCCGCAGCTATAAATATTCACCCTTTTTACAATTGTGTTAATAAAAGTCACCAGTGAAAAGACAATTTTTACCTTTTTATTATGTAAAAGTTGTAAGTTATTTAATGCCATTTGTCCTCTCTCCCATATGCGTTAGCATAGAGAATGTATTGTGATCGTAAAAAAACTTTTTTTACAAGTTTGACTAAAAATCCATTTCAGGATCCCCAGAATCCAAAAAGTGGGTTTTTCGAAAACGATTTTGGCGTCTGTTTGTGTGTGCACTTCGCTGGAGACCAAACGGATGAACCGATTTTTATGAAATTTTGTATGTAGGTGTATTTAGCCAATATCTCTAGATCGTTTTTTAAGTTTTATGACATTTTAGTTTTTATTTTTATGGGTAAAAAACATAAAAAAACAGCTTAAACGAATTTAATTAAATTTTCAGGAAAGATGCAAATTACAATATAAACTATTTTAGTAAAAACCATATGTCTCTTACTTGACCAGTTTTTATGGTGAAGTAAGAGCATGGCAAAAAACATATTTGAGAATCAAACTGGTAATTTTCATAGCTTTGATTTTTTAGTGTTTAATATGGGGGAAAGTTTGGGAAAATTATTTGGAAACATTTATTTTTTAACCGTTTCGTCAGTTCATGTAAAATATACTTACAGTTGGTACTAGTGGCACAGTGCTGTAATCCAACTACTTAGGAACGAAGTGCTTTGCAAATTGCAGTCGATGTGTTTCATGCTCGGATACCAACACGGCGTCCCTCAACGGTTGGGGTGCCCGTGTTAGGTTGTAGTCAGGGTCCGGACATTGTGTATGAAAGAGAACTGTGTATCAGGCTTGTAGGTTAACTGAAACCAAGACAAATACTACGTGGTTTGTATTCCACGTAAATTTGTAGGTACCTAAATTGCCTTGGCAACTGGGCTATTAATAAATGGCTCTTTTTAAGGAATAGCCGACCTTAGTTAGTAACAATGACTAAACTTGCTAATATTCACTCATCACATTCATTTACCTCTCATATTTCTCCAAATCAATACAATTGGCGTCTTAATAATGAATAATAGTAATTATTGTAACAAGAGTTATAAAAGTAGATACATTACTTAAACACATTTTATGGTAATTTAATTTCATCTCCTACAAAACTCAACAAATAAGTTGAACTTTAGGACCTTTTCCGTTATTACACTACCACTATATTGGTTAGGTTTGGTTAGGTTATGTTAGGTTTGGTTAGGTTATGGATTTGGTTATGTTCACTTGACCTACGTTTTGGGTACGGTAGTGAATTAACGGACAAGATCCCAACTTTCTTACGATTTTAGTTGTGCTTTATTTGCTGTTAATAATGGATAAATATGGATCATAAGGGTCCCACCCAATCTTAATGATTTTGTCATAAAAAAGTCAATAATAAACTAACAATCGCGAATCTATAGAAGTTGTTCTGTGAAAATACAGATTTTCGATAAAAAATCAAAATACATTTTACACATAAAACTAATTATATTACAAAAATCTTATGTAGTTTTTTCATGACCCTAAATACGACATAGAATTATTCATATGACGAATTATGATTTAGATATTCAACAAAAACTATGGTTTGGTTTCGTGACGTAAGCCAAATACAAGTAGCTACACTAACCTAACTTAACATATCATAACCTGTTTGTTATGAATTGGTCATTAAAATTGATTAGGTGAATTGGTCAGGTTAATGAAAAGTGCAAACAACAGTCCCACCCACTCCTACATGTACAGTGCTATTGACCCACCAGCCCACCCCTACACGAACAGTACTATTGACGAACCCACCCACCCATACACGTACTGTAGTAATGTCCCACCCACCCACTCCTACACGTACTTAGGAATAAATGTTCAACCATAAGTATTCCGAGTGAATCATTTACTACTAGAGAAGTCTGGGGTGTCCATGTTGGATGGCAGTCAAGGTTCGGATGTTGTGTAGGGGAGATAAATCAGTTAGCTGAAAATCAGACCAACACTATGTGGTTCGGATTCTACGTAAGGTTGTACGTACGGACGTACGTAGGTCCCATAGTTGTCTTGGCTGTTGGTACCTATTATTAAATAAATTGCCCTTTCTAAGAAACAGTTGAACTCGGTTAGTAACCAGATACACTCATATCATCGTTCATATTCGCCTTTAAATACGCACAACGTTGTGTCGGCGTTTCATACGGGTCATTCCTATCATAAAGCTGATAGTTCTAATAAGAAGTATTCAGCACTTTCAAATGAATTGTGTTAAGAAGTACCATTTAAATATCATTATAGTTATCACATATGATAATATTATTTTTAACTATTGTTTATTCCTGCTCTAAAGTATATAGCTAATTTTGAACTACTGAGTAAATACAAAAAGTATTAGATAATATTTATGTTTATCTTAAGCAATTATTAGATATTACATAGAATCCAATTTAAATAAGAATTTAGCTAATCTTATCTCATAAAACTAAACAAATTTTAACACAAATAAGTCATCGACAGTTTAACATTTTATCAATTTAAAATAAAAAAAGATTTAAAACAATGTTATGTATTTATAGTAATGTTTAAATAATGATACCATGCTTTGAACTGGCCGTAAATGGAACACAGCTAGAGATTAATTTAACAGCTGGAGTTGTTTGTTGCAACGAATGTTTTTAATATTATTGTCAGAGACAATGGCTTGCCTGAATTACAGCTGAAGATTATCGAGCCGAAAACAACCAATTGATACTAAACTGTCTATTTGATAATATTTGTAAATTTACAAAATCTCTTCAACTTATATTACCAATGTAAGATACAATTCACACATGGGAAATTGAATTATACTAACAGAATGTGGAAATCCTAAAGTTATTGTTTGAATTTGAACATGTTAGCTAAAGTTATGAGTATCAAGTTAGGAATAATGTGCTTTCCTTATGTGGAATACAGATGGTAACTTTGCAATGATTGTGTTTGTCGGATTGAAGTTCTTAATTCATTAAGAAACTTTCTTAAATGGCATTAACAGATTTTAGTAGTGGAAAGTGCGGGAGCTGGATCAATTCCAGGAAATGAGATAAGATAAGATTGTGAGATAAGATAAGGGTGTGACGTCATTTGATGACGTCAGCATGACGTCACGTGATGACGTCAGCATGACGTCACGTGATGACGTCAGCATGACGTCACAACCTTACCTTATAGTCTAAGCTTCTTATCTTACCCCACTTCCGGTGATGACGTCAGCTCCCGCACTTTAGTATTACGTCACAGATTTCAAGGTCACGATGGATGTTTTTTAAAAAAAACTTCTTGCACAGAACAATTTTTCTATTTACAGAAAATGTTCTGTGCAAGAAGTTTTTTTCTTTTTTCTTTTTCCAACTTTATTTCCAACTTTATTTACAAATACACATTTTACAAAAGTAAATCTTAAAAGTAAAATCTTAAAACTAAACCGCAGTGTTGGCTGCTCTCCTACACTTCACCTCTGGATCTTCTGTGAGGTCTATAATTTCCGGCAATATGTAGCGATCATTCCCCTTCAGTCTGTCAAGCAATCTCCTGTATGTGTGCTCTTCACAGGGTTCCCAATGTAAGCTTTCAAAAAGCCTAATAAATATCTCGTCATAAAGTGCAATTTCATGACATCTGCAACATTCATCCAACTCAAGTTCCTCCACTTTGTCAGCTATTTGTCCCATTTCCGATAGTTTCTCTTCGTCAATAGATATCGACTTTGGTCTTAAGCATCTTAGTTCAAACATAACTACTTTCAAATTGGTGTTCATCTTTTCTTAGCTATGTTAACCTCTTTACTCGAGATGCTGAAGCAGAGTGACTAGTTGTAGATGTATGACCCACATATATAGCCTACTTTGGGGTGGGGGTTTATTAAAAAGTGGTGGGGAGGAATGAATCCTTTATACTACTTAAAACTAAAGTGTAGTGTTATTTATCTTCTCCATAAGTCTGTTGTATGTCTCTTCTCCACATTCGCTAGGTTCTATTATTTTAAATAATTGAGTAAACTCGTGTATATAATGTTTTATAACATTGCAAGTGCAACAATCGGAGCTCGATGTGCACTGTTCAAGAGCTGGATGTGAAGTGATGTAGCGCTAGCATGTCTGCTAGGTACTCGGTCTCTCCCCCCACCACTACCACTAACCCCACTACATCACTCCCTTCTAACCTATATTATTAAACAAACACAAGTGCTTTGAGTTTGCGTTGAATCACTCAACTAGTGTTTCAAGATACAGATGTAATGAAAGATTCGTATATAGAATGAATTCTGCAGACTTTAAAGCTCAAGAATACTTGACAAACATAAAATAGAAATCTAATATATAAAGCTCAATTCGATTATGAATAAACCTGCACAGTTCCAAACAGTTAAATTACCACCAAAGATCTAATAATAGCTTCAGCATCTGTCTTGACGGTACTGCTAACTTCCATTACTTGTACTGGTAGATTTTGCGGCAATTGACCTTGACTAACATCATTTTCCTGTGTTGTGCTACGTGTTGTAGAGGAAACAGTTGTATGTTGAATATTGTCGTAAGTGTTAGCCTCCATAGAGAAGGGTTGAGACGATTCTGACAAGTTCATAAATGCGCAACGCTTTATCTATAGGATGTGTTCCTCGGTAGCAAATAGAAGAAGGCTGGCAGGTACACTCACATTACAGTTTTATACTCAATATGAATGTAATCGAACAATAAGTAACGATGCAATAGCATTTTTTCAATTTCAACACTTAAGGGTAGTATTCTCTTTTGTAGGGGTAGTTTAATCCATTTTCAGTATACTATTGGGTAGACAACTGTAATGTGTACGTGCGTACCAAATTTGAGCGAAATCAGATGGTAAATAACAAAACTAGCTTCGGAGTGGTGGGGGTAAAGATAAGTCCAGAGGTGACATATATAAAACAAACAGTTAGTTTATATTGTATTGCATGCGTATATGTACAAATGTACCAAATTTGAGCGAAATCGGTCGGTAAATACCGGAATTAGAGCATTTTTAGTTTAGGAGTGACAGTGGGGGTGGGTGGTAAATTGGTTTAGGGGTGACTTTTTGAAGATATATGTTCGGAATGGTACTATTCCGTGTACCTTCGGGAACCCTTAGGAGAGCCCGAAAAATTTTATTTTTGCTCTAGGACGCACTGTTTTCAAGATATAAGAAAGTGGTGGGGATAAAGATAAGCCCAGAGACGATATTCATTAAATATTTCATCATTGGTCGATAGTGCATATGTATCTGTACACGTGTACCAAATTTGAGCGAAATCGGACAGTTAATAATGAATAAACAGGGTGTTATTGATTTTCCAATTTTGGGTGGTGGGGATAAAGATAAGTCCAGAGACGATATTCATTAAATATTTCATCATTGGTCGATAGTGCATATGTATCTGTACACGTGTACCAAATTTGAGCGAAATCGGACAGTTAATAATGAATTAAAAGGTTGTTATTAATTTTCCAATTTTGGTTCGCGGCTCGATTTAATACTATGAATTAAACTACACTCGCTGAGGCAAATCTATTCAGTCAATTATACGGTCGGTGTTAGAGACCGGTCTTGAGTCCTTGTGATTCGACTACAGGTCTTGAGTCCTTGTGATTCGACTACAGGTCTTGAGTCCTTGTGATTCGACTAGTTTTAAACACCGATCAGTCCTTTAGCCAACTTGTAATAGTTGGCTCAAGGACTCGCGGGGGATTCCGTGAGAGTGGTGGGACGCACTCTCGGCCAACTTCGACTTGGCAGCGGATACCCGGGTGGGGCCAGCGTGTGACGCACTGGCTTTTCCTTATAAGGCAACTGCCGTTAGGAGTCGTCACTAGGTTCCCTTAGCTTGCTTCTACCATACCCAGTGCCGTGTTAGAACACCGATGTGCCTAACACTGAGCCACTTTTTGGTCTTGTAAAATTTTCCTCATGATATAATTTCTAAAATATCCATTAACTTATATGCTTTCGTACAGAATCAGTCATACGTCTGAAACATAACCTCACTTTTTGAGACTTTATTTATTTCGTTCGGATGGTTGGACACCATAGGGTAAGATTGATGTGTGATGGCGTTCATTACACATTGCTCCTATCTCTTGGCATGGAACATCCAGAACGACCAAGTAGCCGACACTACCTCATCCGCAACTCGGATGGGCGCGCAGAGTGGAAGCAAGCCCCAAAGTGTACTACTTAGTAGTTCACTTTGAGGTTTGCTACAAAATGGTCTTTTTCAGCCTATATATATATATAACTGACGGTTGACCTTGAAATACATCCCTACCACTTTCTATCCTATAAAAGCGAGCTGCGCTTCAGTTGGGGTATCCACTTCGAGAGCTGACTTCACACAAGAAACAAGTCCTCTCTTCCTTGGGTATTGGAGTACGGCACTGCAAACCGGCTCCATACCTTTTACCCTCAAAACATCTGAATACGGCACTGCAAACCGGTTCAATGTTTTACTTCCTTAGACATTTGAGTACGGCACTGCAAACCGGCTCTATATGTCTTTCCCTTTAAACATTCGAGTACGGCACTGCAAACCGGCTCAATGTTTTTCTATTTTCCTCTCTACCTTGACTTGTTTCGAGAAAAGTGAATGGGGGATCAACTTCGGTGCAGACTCCAGCTGTTACAAACTCACGTCTCAGGCGAGACTGAGTGTGAAGACCTGACTTCACACAAGAAACAAGTCCTCTCTTCCTTGGGTATTGGAGTACGGCACTGCAAACCGGCTCCATACCCTTTACCCTCAAAACATCTGAATACGGCACTGCAAACCGGTTCAATGTTTTACTTCCTTAGACATTTGAGTACGGCACTGCAAACCGGCTCTATATGTCTTTCCCTTTAAACATTCGAGTACGGCACTGCAAACCGGCTCAATGTTTTTCTATTTTCCTCTCTACCTTGACTTGTTTCGAGAAAAGTGAATGGGGGATCAACTTCGGTGCAGACTCCAGCTGTTACAAACTCACGTCTCAGGCGAGACTGAGTGTGAAGACCCCAAGCTCTGTCTCTGGCGAGACAGGGTGTTTAGTTCGTTACCCTATCCCACATATTATGTGTACTAATCATATATGTTTTCTCTTTCAGGAAAAATGATGTGTACTAATCATATATGTTTTCTCTTTCAGGAAAAATGATGTGTACTAATCATATATGTTTTCTCTTTCAGGAAAAAATGTTTTCTTGTGTCTTTCTGTTGTTGCATGTTCTGGTCTTTTCTGTAGTTGCATGTTTGCTTATGCTTTGAATGTTAAACACTAGTGTTGGCATGGGTTTTTTTTTTTTTTTTTTTTTTTTTTTATAAGTTTGGAATGACCTTGACCTTTGACCCCCACCTGTCAGTTACTACCCTCACTTAAACAATTGACAGTACTACATAAGGACGTTGCTGTGTCTGAATTAGCATTATTGGGGAGATATGGCTGCTGCGCAAGGAGATAGGGCTGCTGCGCTTATAATCCTTAGAAGAAAAGCTAGCTCCAGGGAGGAGCTGTTGAAATGTAATAAAGAGTTTACAGAGCTATTGGTCAAGTATACAGAAGTGTATGCTATGCTCGAGTATTCATGTACAACCGTAAATGGTGTAGAGTGTCGTTATAGCAGCAAATTGATGAAAACATTGCTCCCCATGTGGTCTGTATTGTACACTAGAATGTTTGACTTTCAAGCGGACATAACAATTTATGTAACACCTTAAATTGTTTGTCTTTTTTTTTTTTATTTTTTTTTTTTAGGAAAACGTTGTCAAATTATAATCATTTGTAGTACAAATGTTTTATAATTTGACAACGATTTCCGCTTCGTTCAAATGACCTTGAACTTTTATATTTTAACTTTATAAGTCATCGCAATTAATAAGTAAAAGGATCTAGCGTTGGATGATGTATCACGGATTTCAAGGTCAAGACGAGTGTTTTTAAAAAAACCTTCTTGTACAGAACAAGTTCTTTCAAATTGTTCTGTACAAGAAGGTTTTTTTTAAGTTTATTTAATTGTATTTACAAATGTACAAATTTAGTCTTCATCGCTACTATCTTCGCTGCTACTATCCTTCTCAAAAAGCCTCTTCCTCACGTACAACAGCCTCCTGCAACAGTTTGGTCGACCCCTTTCAATATCATTGACATCGAGGGAGGTAGTCGGTGTTGTGGGCGGTGGTGTTGGCGGTGATGATGGCGGTGATGATGGACTGGGTGCTTCAAAGGTCCACGAACTTGTTGTTGAACTTGGAGTCCCAATGTTCCATGATGTGTCTATCACGGGTGTTGTCCCCTGGCTGTTTGAGGTGGTGGAGGGTAAACTATCGTCATCCGAATCGTTGTTGTCGATTTCACCGACGAAATCCATAGGGAAGTCGTCGTCCTCGTCTACTTCACTATGGTCGATATGGGGAATCTTTCTCCCTTTATTGCAAAACACATTGTCGGTGGGGGTCATCTCAACGATATGAACTGTTTTACATACTTCAACACCCTAAGTAACGCAACAGTAAATGGAAGGGGAAATACTGAATTCTGTGATTGGTGTGTTAAGATACATTACTTGATTGTGACGTCATCATGTATATATAAAGAACAAGCGCTGACCGAATATCATTGTTAGTTGAACTTTCCAAGACTCAACAGCTAAACATGTGTATCTGCAGCATTTGTTGTGAAGAGTTCAACGATGAAATACTATTGCTTATTCATTATGAATTATTTCACACTTTAGAAGAACGACAACAAAGAAGACCCAGTGTTATACAATATGCGCCTGCAACTAGTCTCAAAGTGGAAGTTTTAGCACAGGCGTTGGATAGATCGTCAGTAAGACATTACAAAATTAAAAACACTTTACATTACAATCTGCAAGAGTTTTTGAGTAAAGGGAAACAGTTGGTGATAACAACATTGAAGAATGAACAAAAAAGACTGAACTTTATAAAATTTGGAATAATACTAGACGCTGTATTTACAAACGTTGAAAATGAACTTTCACCACGAGGATTTATCACAAAGAATAAATCTATTTTAGCGACAACTGATGTTGAAGAAATTATTGATGGTATGTATGAAGAATTGATTCTAAAATTAAGTGAACATGAAGGAAGAGGATCCGGATGGAGTTTACTCTCTGTAGAAGGTTTGGATATTAGAGTGCATAAGCACGGTTATGGTGATCGAGGAAGCAGCTACATACCATTACCTAAAAAGATCTCAAACACGAAGGCATGTATCAATGTGCAAAATGTTGACAACAAATGTTTTTATTATGCAATGTTAACAAAATTCATAGAAGGGATTAACAGTAATAGACCTGACTGTAGATATGAAGAGTTAAAACACAAGTATAATTTTAGAGGTGTAGACTATCCCACCTCACTAAGTGACATAAAACGATTTGAAAAACAAAATCCTGGAACGTCTGTACATGTTTTTGGTTTAGACTCTTCCAACAATGTATTTCCATTACAATTAGCACCTATTGAAAGAAACGATCACACGGATTTACTACTTATCAAAAGTGGTGATGTATCACATTACGTGTATATACAAGATTTTAATAAACTGGTTGCAAAACAAGTGTCTAAGTCAAATTGTAGTGTAACAGTATGTAAACGTTGTTTCTGTTGCAAAAGAGGACGAACAGGAGGAAATAGCTGGCTAATAGAGCATCAACGTCTCTGTAGCATGAAAGAAGAGGTCAGAGTGTGTTTGCCCCATCCGATGAAAGCCAGAATAGAATTTAACAAAGTCTGTCAGCAATATAGAATACCTGTGGTAGTATATGCAGACTTTGAATCATCTCTTCTACCACTAGATGTTACTGATGCTGATCCTACCAGAAGAACAAAATATCAACTTCATAAACCTAACAGCTACTGTATATTACTGAAATCTACGCTACCTGAAAGTCATTTACAACAATACGGTCTTACAAGTACTCCGCAAGTGTATAGAGGTGAAGAAGCGCCCAAGAAATTCCTTGATGATCTTTATGAGATAGCTCGTAGAGTTCAACGATTGTACAGTCGAGTAATACCGATGAGTCCTCTAACACATCAAGAAGAGACCACGCATTCAATAGCAACACATTGTTACCTATGTAACAATGTGTTTACAGATATTAATGGTAAGGTGAAGGATCATGATCATCTAACAGGTTGTTATAGAGGACCTGCGTGTAACAACTGTAACATTAATTATAAACTGCCAAAGTTTATTCCAGTTGTATTACATAACCTGAGTGGTTATGATTCTCATTTTATAGTTCCAGAATTGGGTAGAGATAATGGAAGTATTGATGTATTGGCAACAAGCTTTGAGAAATTTATAAGTTTTTCAAAGACTGTAGGAAAAATAAAATTAAGGTTTGTAGATTCATTGCGATTTATGCCATCGAGTCTAATGAAATTAGCTGAGAATCTGCAAAGACAAGACTTGGTAGAAACATCCCGAACTGTACCATCCGATAAACTAGAACTTGTGTTACGAAAAGGGGTGTTTCCATACGACTATCTAGATGATGCAGCCAAATTCAACGAGACATCTTTACCACCACAAGAATGTTTTTACAGTAAATTAAACGAAGAACATATTAAGGATGAAGACTATCAACACGCATGTCGGGTATGGGAAGAGCTCGACATGACAACGCTAGGCGAGTACAGTGATTTCTATGTAAAACTCGATGTGACTTTGCTATGCGATGTGATGGAAGAATTCAGGAATACCTGTTATGAAGCCTATGGACTAGACCCTCTTCATTCATATACCTCACCTGGGTTAGCATGGCAAGCCATGTTAAAAGAAACAAGATGTGTGTTGGATTTGTTTACAGACGTGGACATGCTTTTGATGGTAGAATCAGGAATAAGAGGAGGATTAACTCAGTGTGTTACAAGATATGTAAAAGCAAATAACAAACATGTTCCTGAGTATGATGCTAATCAAGAGTCTATTTATCTAGGGTATTTTGATGCCAACAATTTATACGGATGGGCTATGAACAACCCCCTACCCCATGGTGATTTTATGTGGGTGGATCCTGACACCATCGAAGATGTTAATAAACTACCAAAACACGGCGACATAGGATATATACTGGACTGTGACTTCGAGTATCCTGAAGAGCTACACGACCACCACTATGACCTGCCACTTCTTGCAAGAACTGAACTTCCACCTGAAGGTAAACATCCAAAGCTGATGATGACTGTAAATCATAAAGAGAGGTATGTAGCACACTTTTGGGTCGTTCAACAAGCTTTGCAGTTGGGTTTGCGAATATCCAAAATACATCGTGTAATTCAGTTCTCTCAGTCATGCTGGCTCAAACCATATATTGATTCCAACACAAAAAGGAGAGCAGCTGCTACATCAACTTTCCAAAAAGACTTTTACAAGTTGATGAATAACGCTATTTTTGGGAAAACATTAGAAAATAAACGAAAGCATAAGAAGGTAAAGCTTGTAACTTCGGCAGCTAAGTTGGAGGAACTAGTACGGAAACCAAATTTTAAAACTTCACTCATTATCAATGAAAACCTTGTTGCTGTTTCAATGAACCCTACAAAAATTGTAATGGATAGACCATTGTATGTTGGTATGTGTATTCTAGACATATCTAAGACTCACATGTATGATTTTCATTACAACAAAATGGTGCAATTTTATGGAAGAGATCGAATTGGAATATCATACATGGATACAGATGCGTTTATTTATTGGATTAAAACAGAAGATATGTACAAAGATCTGAAGACATTTCCTTACACAGATGATTTTGACTTCTCCGACTATCCACCCACTCATCCCACATATGACGGAGGAAAACATAAGAAGGTGCTAGGAAAGTTTAAAGATGAAACGAACGGTCGGCCGATTGAGGAATTTGTTGGACTCATGGCTAAATTATATGCCGTAAAGAAAGTGAAAAGAGATGAGAATGATGATGATAATATAATAAAAAAGGCCAAAGGTGTGAAGAACGTTTATTTAAAAAAGACACTTCAATTGGAGAATTACAAGAAATGTCTATTTGAAAATGAAACAGTAATTGCAAAATTCAACAACATTCGCAGTTTTAACCATCAATTGTATAGCATAACAGAAACCAAAAAAGCTTTATCAGCAGCAGACAACAAACGGTATATTCTAAATGGTGGAATAAACACTTTACCATTTGGACATTACTCCATAGCCAGAATAGATATGTGAGGCTATATTTACACTTAAATAGTACTACATAAACGTATTGTACACAGTTATGAGTCCAACCTGTAAGAGGTCACATGAAAGTTTACAATGAATATTAGAAACCAGATTGTTAATGAACTTCACAAACCCGCAAGAGTAAATTTTCCAAGAAGAAATACTGTTGTTAAAGGTATAAACGATCTTTATCAATGTGATTTAATTGAAGTTCAACCTTATAGCAAAATAAATAAAGGTTTTAGATATATTTTAACCTTTATAAACTGCTTCACAAAGGTTGCAGATGCTGCTCCATTGAAAGACAAAACTGGTAAAACTGTTGCTGTGGCTATGGAAAACATAATTAAACGCGGCAAACACAAAATAAAACATCTACAAACTGATGATGGCAAAGAGTACTTTAACAAATTCTTTTCAAACTTAATGGAAAAGTATAACATAAACCACTATTCTACTAAATCGGAGAAAAAAGCAGCAATTGTTGAAAGATTTAATAGAACGTTGAAGGGATCAATG
This sequence comes from Stictocephala bisonia, assembly GCA_035578905.1. Classification (NCBI taxonomy): domain Eukaryota; kingdom Metazoa; phylum Arthropoda; class Insecta; order Hemiptera; family Membracidae; genus Stictocephala; species Stictocephala bisonia. Next base: position 18,033 of record JAQJVL010003900.1, read on the forward strand.
TATAAAACATTTTCAAACAGAGGGACATACGTATGGTTTGATATCTTACCAAATCTAATTAATAATTACAATAACAAAGTTCACAGAACTATTGGTATGAAACCTATAGAGGTAAATGAAAAGAACGAAAAGTTAGTATTACAACGAATTCTAAAGAATACGAAGCCTAAAGAGGAGAAAAGGAAACCTACTGTATTTAATACAGGAGATAAAGTGCGTATAAGTAAATACAAAGGTGTATTTAGTAAAAAGTATTTACCAAACTGGACTAACGAAGTGTTCACCATTCACCGTGTACAACCCACAATTCCTGAAACGTATATTTTAAAGGATAACAAGGGTGAAATTGTGCAAGGAGGTTTCTACGGTCATGAGTTGTTAAAAACAGAAGTTAGTGATGTTTACTTAGTCCAAAAGGTATTGAAAAGAAAAAAGGACAAGTTATTGGTGCGATGGTTGGGTTTTGATAAGACAGCTGATACATGGATACATAAAAAGGACTTGATTTAACACGTCCACTCCAGTGGCACATGAATAGCTGAATAAGATGGAGATTGTTCCCTTCAAAGAATCGTTTACTATAAACAACATCGATAATCTAACTGTGGATAAAATAAGGAGTGATGTTGGGAAACATGGAGCACTGCTGCCGGATACTATAAGGTGTATAGTCAGTGGACCATCCAACTGTGGTAAAACCAATGTTGTATTTAACTTGATTACCAGTCCCAACGGGGTAAGGTTTAACAACTTATACATTTTCTCAAAGTCCTTGCAGCAACCAAAATATCAACTATTAAGAAAAATCATATCTCTAATTCCTGAAGTGAATTTGTATGAGTACGATGATAATGAAAAGGTAATGCAACCAAGTGAAGCCAAACCTAACTCTGTGTTTATATTTGATGACGTATCTTGTGAAAATCATACAACTATCAGAAACTACTTTGCTATGGGAAGACACAACCAAATAGATAGCATATATATTGGTCAAACGTACAGCAAAATACCGAAACAGCTTATACGTGATAATGTTAATCTTCTGATTCTGTTTAAACAGGATGAAACAAACCTAAAACACGTATATAGTGATCACGTGGGTGTTGATACATCATATACCACTTTTAAAGAGCTTTGTGGTAAAGCATGGGAAGACAACTATGGGTTTGTAGTGATAGACAAAGACTGTGACCTCAAACATGGACGATACCGTGTTGGATTTGATCGTTTCGCAATAATACATTGACGTTCTCTAAAAGCTAACCATTTCTAACTGGTTAACCGTACTGTTAACATGAATGAACAGGAACGGTTGTTAAAAGAGATTACTTTTTTAAGTGATTCTATTCGGAAGAAAAACAGAGCTTTAAGGTTAGGTATAAGTGAAAGAGATAAATATTTGGAAACAACATTTAGACCTGTAATCGAACCACTAAAGGAAATGTCGCAAACCGTGAAGAAATTCATTCCTTCTACTGAAGGTGAATTAATACTACCAGCATCAGAGATTGAGAATAAAGCTAAAAAGGAAGAGTCAGAATCAACTGATGATGAAGAAAAAGAAAATCTACCAAGCACCAGTGGTTTAATCAAACGAAATGAGCAAAACGAAGAAGAAGTAAAAACTGAAGATGAGGAAGAAATAGAAGAAAAAGCAGATCCTACAAGTATTACCTTATTGGGAAAGGATATAGCCACGTTTGGTGATCTTGGTAGAAAGTATGTACTAAAAATGTTGCATTCGACCCCTACAACGAAAAAGTATCATGTTTATGGAGCTCGACTTGAGGATGATGGATTGAAAATTGGAAATAGTAAAGTAAGAGTTGATGAAGATGATAACATTTGGGTTGATAATAATAAATTTAAAGGAACAAGAGGGTTATTCGAATTAATATTTAGAAACAAACCCGAGAACTATACAAGAATAGACTTGCGGACATTTAAAAGAATATGCAAACTTAGTAATGCACACCGAAAGTTATACTCACCAACGTCTGTTATACATAAAAATACATCTTTTAAGTATACTAACGTTATTTCACAATTATTTCCACCTACTCGTGTTCATGTGAAAAGAAGAGCAATGTCTTCTACTGAATTGAACCGTTTGTTGAAGAAACGAAAAACAGTGTCTGGTGAAGGGATGTTTAAAGATAGCTATGAAACTAATATTATTTATTACAATAATGTAAATAAACTTGTTACTCGTATGAGGCTTCTGCATGAGGCTATGGAAGCGGGTCATACAGGAGTAGAAAATGAATGGATAGCTTTAGTAACTGAACTTAAAAATAAAGGAGTTATTGAATAATAAGTATAAAAAGTACTTACGTTGGTAAAACACTAACAGTCTACTGTTATAAGTTGTCATGAGAACATCCAAGAGAATCAGTCATAAAAGACATCTCGTAAGAGGAGGAGGTGGTGTACTCTCTTCAGCGCTATCTTTTATAACAAATCCGTTAAAGCATATACCAGTTGGAGCTGTAATCAACTCTGCAATAGACGCACTACCTGTGGAGTTGCATTTACCTGGAGGTTATCAGTACTGTGGACCTGGTACTAAATTGAAGAAAAGACTCGCAAGAGGTGATCGTGGAATTAATAAACTAGATCAAGCGTGTAAAGAACACGATATAGCATACTCAAAATTTAGTGATTCCGCTAAAAGAACAGAAGCTGACAAAGTCCTAGCAGGACAAGCCTGGAAAAGAGCAACTTCAACTGACGCAAGTATTGGGGAGAGAGCAGCAGCTTTAGCAGTAACAGCAGCGATGAAAGGTAAAACAGTAATTGGAGGTGGAAAAAGGAGGAGAAGTAACAGACACCATAAGAAAAGAAGTTGTTGCTTAAAAAAAGGTGGTGGAGTAAAGAAAGGTGGTGGCATGCGAAAAGGACGAAAAAAAAGGTCAAGCAAAAAGCAAAAAAAGTCACTGTGGTCAATGTTGAAAAAAGGCCAAGGATTATATCTAAGACCATACCGTGTATATTAAATAAGAAAAACAAACTTATTTTACCAAACAAAGCATTAACAAACATGGATCTACTACGATATGCTTCTTGTCTTAGAATACCATTTTTTAGAGGGGTTTTTATGAAAGATAATCTTCCAACAAATATCAGACCAAACGAAACTGGTGTGGTTAATTTAGATAATACTGATGGTCCTGGCACTCATTGGGTATGCTATAAGAAAATTGGTGAAACAATATATTATTACGACAGTTTTGGGAATCTTCCTCCACCTAAGGAATTGCTGCACTACTTTCGTCAGACTCCCCATCTCTTTTACAACTATGAAAGACAACAACCTTCAGATACTTCAATATGTGGACATTTATGTTTAGAGTTTTTGGCTACAAGTGTTAGTCAACTTTGAGATGTCATCGTATACAGTGACTTTAACAGGTAATTCATCTACTTTACGAAGTGTTTTGTTTCCTGCGTTAAGGTTGCAAAAAGACAAACTTTGGGAAGCAGCTCTGTTGGACTTAACAACATACAATTCTGTACCCAATGTGACAGAAGAAGTTAATAATAAGCTTCATTACTATAGAGATGGAGACTTTAAAAAATTGGAAGAAATTCGCTTACCTACAGGTTCATACGAAATCGATGATATAAACAAAATGGTACAACAACAGATGGGTAAAGACAATATTACAATCAAAGGAAACAACAACACATTAAAAACTGAATTAAAGTCAAAGTATCACATTGACTTCACTAAACCCCATTCAATTGGTTATCTTTTAGGATTTCCTCAAACAACACCATTACTAAAACCGAATGAAACTCATTCCAGTCCAAACACTGTAAACATTTTAAAGGTGAACACAATAAATGTTGTTTGCAACATTGTGCACGGATCTTACAGAAATGGTGCAAATAGCCATATATTACATACATTTTATCCATCGGTTCCTCCTGGATATAAAATAATTGAGAAACCTAATACCCTTGTGTATTTACCACTAAACACCAGTTACGTTTCAGACATCGAGCTGAACATAGTGGATCAAGACGAGAACCTTATAAACTTTAGAGAAGAAACAATTACAGTAAGACTTCATTTAAGAACTTCAATCTAAATCATGGGGTTATCTTTTAAAAAGAAAGAATCAACCGCTAAGAAGTTCAGTAGCTCATCAGCAGCTGAAGAGTTAACAAGTGACAACCGTCAATTTCTAGAAGAATTAGGTTTTACAATAAAAGACCATGGATATTCTGGATATAACGCACGGTCCAACGTTCGACGAGAGTCTATGGGAGAAGGAGTATCATACCCACAACCCTTACGCTTCATCGAAATTAAACAATAACGATGAGATTCGTATTCCTATACAACAGCAAGACATATACACTCTACCATCAGAAAGTTATCTATACATTGAAGGAAAAGTAACTCATAAGGATGGAAAAACGCTTGGAAGTACTATACCTTTCATCAATAACCCAATGTCATATCTGTTTGAAGAAATTCGATATGAATTGTCCGGAGTTACAGTTGATTCAACAAAAAAGGTTGGTCTCGCCACAACGTTAAAAGGATTGGTATCACTATCACCTAACGAAACCCAATGTTTGCAGGTTGCAGGCTGGAGTATTCCAAAAAAAGATACGATAACATTAAATGAAAGTGGACATTTTGATTTCCATATTCCTTTAAGGTTATTGTTAGGGTTTGCTGAAGACTACAAGAGAATTATTATTAACGTAAAACAAGAATTAGTTCTTTTACGTTCATCAACTGATAAAGATGCGATTGTGGCACCTGCTGGGATGACTGAAGATAAATTGGAATGGATCTTGACTCTGGATAAGGTTGTATGGAGAGTTCCACACTTGAGACTTTCTGATACACACCGGATTACTTTGCTAAAACAGTTGAAAGCAGATCGTGATATAGTGTTACCTTTCAGAAGCTGGGAATTGCATGAATACCCGATTCTTCCAACTACGCAGCGACACACATGGACTGTAAAGACTTCAACCCACTTGGAAAAACCTAGATACGTTATATTTGGAATGCAAACTAATAGAAGAAACACGCTTACTGCTCACGCTGGTAAATTTGATCATTGCAAACTAACAAATTGTAAATTATACTTAAACTCTCAATTCTTTCCTTACGACAACTTACATATTTCCTTTGATAAGCACAGGTATAGTGTATTGTATGATATGTACGCCAGATTTCAGAACTCATATTATGGAAAAGTAAATACTCCACTACTATCACCGGAAGATTTCCGTTCAATGGCTCCTATTGTAGTCATAGATTGTTCCAAACAAAACGAATCAGTTAAAACCTCTAGTGTTGATATGAAATTGGAGCTAGAGTTTGAGGCTAATGTTCCTGAAAATACTAGCGCTTATTGTTTAATTCTACACGATAAGATTGTCACCTATACACCGCTAACAGGAGTGGTGAAAATGATATTATAAAACTAAAATCCTCCCCCCCCCACTCTACTTAAAAAAGTATAAATACCCAGGAAACTAAGAGCATTTCATTTCATCACAGTTTGTGCTCGAGTCAACATCGTGCTACCAAGATGAGTGCTACTATGGATACACCTCTATTGGATGATGGCAGAGAGGATGAGGATTCTCCAGTGAAAACCAACCCTAAGAAGAAGAGGAAAATTGAAGAACCTCCTATTGTGACTGCATTAGCAGAGGTTTTCCTTCGTATTATGTATCCTCTATCAACATGCATGACTAAGTTTGTAACCGTAGGACTTGTTAAAACTTTGAATTATTCCCCTCATGTTATCTTCCACCATGGAGCAAAAACCGTTCAGTTTTCTGAAAGTGCATGGGAATCCTTTGTTAAACATTTGCATTTAATTGAATGCTATTTAGCAAACAATGTAGTTGGAAGAAAAACGAATGTAAGGTTATTGGACAGTGATATTGAAATTGATATTGTTAAACAACGTGGTGAACAACAGGTGCGAATTAGAAATCTAACAAGACACGAAGAAAAACTGTTACTTACAAAACAAGATTTCTTTATTTTAAATAATACAGCTCCTTCAATTAACAGATACGTCAAACAATTAGGATTTTCTAAACCTATACTTCAGGACTACTTAATACACACCATGGAAACTCAACCCGATGCACCCGTTTTATACAGTCCCATAGATACTTCTATTTTTAATAGAATTCCCTACGAAGTGGAAGTGTGGAGACATTTACGGGACTTTGTAAACCTAAATGAAAACAACGGAGAACACTGCGAAGAAGAAGAAGAAGAAGTAACAGAATAGAGTTTATTGAATGGTGCATATAAATTATTACCTACCTAATCTGGAATTCAGTTTACTCAACCGCTGCAATGAGTAACGATCAAGTGTCTTTTAAGGATGATGTTCGCGTAATTGAGGAAAGACCATGTGTTGTTGAATGTCAAGCTTTCTATGATTCTGATGATGAGTATATTATTAAAGAACTAACCTTTTTAGATATGAACACAAATGTGGTTTACTACTTCTTATTTCAACCACCATTTTCTTTTAGAAAACTTTTAAAGAAAGCTCAAAGAACAAACAAATGGTTAATGAATAACTACCATTACATTACATGGGGTGAGGGTTTTACAAGTTATAAAGACGTTAATAGTATTATGTATCATTTCTGTTCAAAATTTACTACGTTTTATACAACTGGTAGTAAAAAGAGAAGTTGGATTAAAATGTATACAACAAGAAATGTATACGATACCATTATAGATAGAGGTTTTAAAGACAATTATGAAGGTGTATGTCTGAGTGTACAAAATCAATTCCACAGTGTTTCGAATTGTGCATTGCAAAAAGCTTACCGTTTAGCTGCTTTTTTAAATCAAGGACAGAACTGCAGTGGTGGTGGGGATAAGGAAATGTATAAATATGAGAGCTCCCCACAAACAATGCATCAGTATTACTCAGAGCTCCGAGGAGACAACATCTAGTACAACAGCAAAGAAGCAGTTTTGAAGATGGCATCGCAGCAGTCTATTCAAACACTACTTGAACAGTTCAACGCAAACTCCAAGTCATCTGTACTACCAACAAAGCGTTGTTCAGAATTAAAGGAGCAGAAACATTACATCGTACATCAAATAAGAAAACTGGACACCTCTGTGGGTGATGCAATTCTGGTTACTTTAAGCGATGCACCATACACTTCTGGTGATGTACCGAAATTTCAGGTTTTCCTACCCAAGCGTTTTGTTAATCTTTTACAAAACGAAAATCTGAGCAATATACAACCAGGGATGCTCTACTTGGAGTCACACGGAGTTAGCGGTCACAACTCTACAGAACTCTCTCTTCATATGCTGTCATCTTCCTAGATCCAAGAGTACATGGAAGCATCAACACTCCAGTTTAGTTTTAAGCTTTACTTATTGTAAATATATTTGTAAATAAATATGAAAAATAAATAAAAAAATAAAAAAAAAAAAAAATAATAAAAAACCCTTCTTACACAGAATGATTTGTTCTGTGCAAGAAGGGTTTTTTTTAAAAACACTCATCGTGACCTTGACCTACATTTGGGTTTCATAAATAAGGTGTTGGATTTACTGTGCAGTTAGTAGCACCATGAGTGTTGATAAGTTCGGACGGTACGATCAAGTTGGTAAGAAAACATCTGGTTTGCAAGATGTTGCAAGTACCGGATTTGTGAAAAAGAATTGTTTATTATTATCTACAACCGCAAATTCTTATGATGCACAAAATAGGTGTGTTACAAATGTTTCTCTTCCAAAACTACCAAACGATGCTGCTACTATGCAATACGTACAAAATTATAGTTTAGGAAGAACTTCTGACATGCACTACACGGTTGGAAACAAATTTATCAGAGATTTGCATGAACCTGTTTTACCTTCAGATGCTGCAACTATGAGCTTTGTTACAAAAAGTTCTTTAAAAAGAACTCATCCAGATGGTGACTTTGATTTCGAGGGAAAATTGCTAAGAAACCTTGCACCTCCATCTTTACCCACAGATGCTGCAACTATGAGCTTTGTTCAAAAAAGGACTTTAAGAAGAACTCATCCTGATGGTGACATCGATTTGGAGGGAAAATTGATAAGAAACCTTGCACCTCCATCTTTACCCTCAGATGCTGTAAATCTAGACTACGTAACTAAGCATACACCTAAAATGTTTGATAAACACTGGATGTTTTTTGATAAAAAGCTTAGCAATGTACAAGACCCGACTTATGGCGGAGAAGCTGTAAACTTAAGAACCTTAAAGAGATACTTGCAATGGTATGTAGATCGTAATGGTGAACAGTTGAAACGATTGTCTTCAGCTGTATTTGATTACATTCATCGTTCAAACCACGTACAATCTGCTGAATTGGGTGTTACGAACACCAACTATTTGAACATGGAAGACATTCTAAATATAGAGATGTTATCAGAAGACAAAGACGAAAGGGATCAAGATATGGAAGGGAGTGGTAAAAGGAATAAATTACCTCCCCCACCACAACCCCACCACACACCTAGTTGAGGGTATATATAGAAGTTGTACACCTACAACTAGTCACTCTGATTTGAAGACTTGTGCAGAGAACACCATTACAATGAACACCGACTTGAGTATTATAATGTTTCAAATTAGATTGTTAAGACCAGTATGGTGTTCCAGTGACGAGGAGAAACTTTCAGAAATGAGTCAAATTGCGGAAAAAGTGGAGGAATTAAAGTTTAAAAAGAAATTTACAGAGACAGTTGAAAAAAGTTTTGGTGTACATTTTACTGAATGTATATTTGTCAAACAGATTTGGAGAATTCCATCAGAATGTCATTGTTCCGAAATCAAGCTTTCTGAAGAAAGATTTATAAGACTTTTTAAAAGCCTGCATTGGGAACCTAGTGAACAAGACACTTACAACAAACTGCTTGATATGCTGCTTGGGGAGGATGACAACACATTACCGGAGATGGAATATCCAGTAGTAGATTTCACGGCTCCGTTAACTGAAGAAACAGAGTTAAACTGAACGAGGGCAGCCAACACTGCGGTTTAGTTTTAAGATTTTACTTTTGTAAAATGTGTATTTGTAAATAAAGTTGGAAATAAAGTTGGAAAAAGAAAAAAGAAAAAAAACTTCTTGCACAGAACATTTTCTGTAAATAGAAAAATTGTTCTGTGCAAGAAGTTTTTTTTAAAAAACATCCATCGTGACCTTGAAATCTGTGACGTAATACTAAAGTGCGGGAGCTGACGTCATCACCGGAAGTGGGGTAAGATAAGAAGCTTAGACTATAAGGTAAGGTTGTGACGTCATGCTGACGTCATCACGTGACGTCATGCTGACGTCATCACGTGACGTCATGCTGACGTCATCACGTGACGTCATGCTGACGTCATCAAATGACGTCATGTATGACGTCATCAAATGACGTCATGTATGACGTCATCACAAATGACGTCACACCCTTATCTTATCTCACAATCTTATCTTATCTCATTTCCTGGAATTGATCCAGCTCCCGCACTTTCCACTACTGATTTTGTATCTGTTAAATTATTGAAAATAAATAAATTTTAAATTTACTTTAATCTAGAAATATTACCATCTCAATTTATGACCTAGGTTGAGATATGACTATTGATTGTAAATAAATAGAAAAAAGGGCTATATTTCAATTTTTAGTATTCTAATATAATGATACAATAACACATGACATGGGATATCGAGTATTAAGAGTGGAAAATATTTTTAAATATGACTCTTACCTCCAAAAAATTTTGATAAAATAGTTTGTATCCAGAATGACTTCTCTTTAAATAAAATCACTTCTCAACCTGAGAGAGACGAAAGTGGAAATATATTATAATCTATAAAATTTTGAATTTCGGATTGAAAATTACGTATATTCAGATTGATTGTTTGCAAATGCTAAAGGACACTTTGGCAGTTAGTTAAAGAAAGTGTGTTTTTGCCTTAATAGCGTTTATGATTTTCCGTTTTCTGTCACAGCTGTTTCTTTCTTTACGGACATTTTTCATACTATCGAAAATATACATTTTGTAGTAAGTTTGTACAGTATTTTGATAATACACCAAAAAATCCGAAATCAAATATCCCATTTGTAAGTCTTAACTCTGCATATAGGATACCTTAATCCTTATTCAATACCAGGATTAAGTTCAGTTTTGTTGAGATGATAATCAAGCAGAACACGTTTTCATCCAAGCTTAATATGTCCTCCTTGAGTGAGATATGTAGAAGATTTTAATTAAGTATTAAAATTCATTATTAAGACGCCGATTTGAAAGATATAGGCGAGTATGAAGGGTGAATGAGTGTGATGAACGAGTGTAGTCATTGTTACTAACCAAGATTCCTTTCAGAAAGTGCCATTTCATCAATAGCCCAATAGCAAAGCCAACTAAGGGACTTAAAGCTATTCGTGGAACGTGAACCACTTATTGGCTAGTATGGTCTGGTTCCCAGTTACCTGATACGTCGGGTACTTAGTGCTCTCCCCTAAACACCATCCGGACACTGCTTACCACTCAACACGGACACCCCAGGCTTCTCTAATAATGTCCACGTCGTAGCAACCATCGTGCAGACGCTAAAATGCCACACTGCAGTAATTATGTTATCTCGGTGTATCGCTTCCTCGGCTGCTGTTGTACGTTCCCAGGTTTACCAACGTCTAATAACAGTCTAATACTCTGTACTATAGCAGAATCAATACTAAGCCTAGTATGAGAGGTACGTTAGTAATTACATTCACATTATCTATTTCTCTGTGTTGTGTTGACTATATATGTAAATAATTCTAGAAGTATAAAATCACTTCAATATAAACAGATCTAAAGCAAATTAAGACGCTCGTACTTGTTTAGTATGCATTTGACGCGCTTTGATTTTTTTATAAATACAGTATTTTTATTAATAATTATCATCATATCTGACCAAAATATGTAACGAATAACATTTCACAACCCCCCCACATTGGGTGTTGATGACCTAGCCACCCTTACACGTAAAGTGGTAATGACCCACCCACCCACCCGTACACGTACGATGGTGATGACCCATCATCCCATTCACGTACGGTGGTGATAGCCCACCAACCCACCCTTACACGTACGGTGATGATGACCCACCCACCTACCCTTACACGTACAGTGATGATGACCAAACCACCTACCCTTACACGTACAGTGATGATGACCCACCCAGCTACACATACACGTACGGTGGCGATGCCCCATCACCCGCATCCGCACTTGCAGTTACGGTGGTGATAACACATCATCCCATACACGTACAGTAGTGATAGCCTACCCACCCACCCTTACACGTACAGTTGCGGTGAAAAGTCATCCAATGACGAACTAAAAATAGTGTTGTTTATCACATATTGTTATATTATATAGGTAAAAATGTGGTTAAGTGGTAGAGAGGACTAAATATTCCTAACTTCGCCACATAAATAAAGGCATTTTCTTTTCATTTCAATTGTATTAAAATTTTTGCTACACTCAACATTTATATATTATTTTACTGAATTTTATATTTATACATTAATAAAGACTCAATATATTAATTTCTCCGTTATCAGCACTAAATCCCTACAATATAATTCTATATTCAGTCAATTTCAGATTAAACACTAACATCAATATTAAAAAAAATTGAATATTGTGCACTTAGTATAGTTTGATTAGGTACCATGTCATATATTGCAACCGATATTACTTTTAACTTAGATAGATTTTACAGCACACTTTACCTGAGTACTTGTTTTGTCAAATTTGTTTTAGCAATAGAGTGTTAATTTAAGTTATAGCTTATTTAGTGATGTAAAAAAATTACTTATTAATGTTATTAGCTTACATGTTATTATGTGATCATACAAAATTATCTTGATTACACTTAATAAATTATAGTTGAATATTTATATACATTTTGTCCACAATAATAAATTTCCAACTAATCTAAATCTTATTACATTTTATCTCACAGTCAAATTTAAATACGATACGTTATGTACGACAAAAAATGTAGATGTAAACTATTGAAAAGGATGATAGTGTGTAAAGTGAAATGAGGAAGCTTTAGGAAAGTTGGGGAATGTTTGTTTTCAAGGGTTAAACGCAAACTGAAAGTAAAATTAGGAGAGTTTTAAACCTGGGTTGTCTTCAGAAGCGCTCAAACTTTGTAAATACTGATGAGGAACAAAGAACTCCACAAATACCAAACAAATTAAACTTGAATGTGGTTGTTGAATGTAATTAAATACCAATTACCAATGCTTAGAGATGTAACATTTTATAAAATAAAGGTTACTATGAAAAGGAGGCAATTCATCCTTTACAAAGTAAATTATTTTCATTTTAATTTTATAGTAAATGAGATATTTTATTTAAAGTATTACAATTATCCTATCAAAGCATCATATACGGAAGGCATCAAAGACGGTTGACAATTCAATATATACTGTTACGAGGTGATTTCACTACATTTACTAAAGTATAACTAGACTGAAGTTGATTGGCTCACAGTCAGACAAAACTGTCCATAAGATGACAGGATAAATATATATATTAACTAGGAGACACCCCTGCACGCTTCGCTTGCCAACCCCGACGCTCGCTGTGCTCGATGCACTTCGGGCTTCGGTCTCGGCAAGTGACTTTTGACAGCAAATATACCTGATTAACTGTTAAACGTAAAATTCCTATCAAACATTCATTTACAGTATCTCACTCACATTACTTGCACATATTCTTAGCATAAATAGGCTACCCAATGGTATTATCATTGATTATATTGTTAGTGAGGCCCGCAACTATAGCTGGTTTAAACTGAATTATATTTACATGGAACTACACTAGCGCTTCACAATGGACCACAAAACAGCTGATATTTTGAGCCTCAAAATTTAACATTGAATGGGAAATCTATTTGTGTATAAAATCAATGGTATTACTTAGCCTATTTCAAATGTATTCACTTAATTTGTTTTTGTTTAACAGTTGAAGATTAAACTCTTAATGCATCAATTGAATAGTGTCAAATATACAAAATAAACATGTTTATTTATTTACAAAACAGCTGTTATTAATCTACTAAAATCAACCCAATGTTATCCTTATGGAAAAATCTTTTAGGAGCGGTTTCTCTACCCCTTAGGAGTACTTTATCGAGATGAAAATACCTAAGTTGTACTACTTAAGACCTAAAGAAACAGTGTACAAAATTTCAGCTCTCTACCTACATGGGAAGTTAGAGAATTAGTGATGAGTGAGTGAGTGAGTGTCAGTAAGTCAGCCAGGGCTTTGCGTTTTATATATATAATTTTTGGATATGAACCAGTAACCAAAACAACCAGCCAGTATCGCAGCGAGCAAAGTTTTGTGTTTTTAATTAAATATGAAATCGTGTAAAGAGGGAAATGGTAACGGTTAGCAGCACGCTGTATGTAATATCTGTTACCATGTTAAATACACAAAGGATATGTTACATTGTGTTTCTTTTGTTATTCTTTTCTACGAATTAAAATGCTATCAAAAATAATATAATACAATTCAGGTGGTGGTGTTTTGATAAAAACCAAGTTCTGCTACTGGTTTAGTAAAACGGGTTGGTTGGATCTTACCACTCAAAATATTTTCCAGTGTTACATGTTCTTAAATTGAATTAACATTTTTAAACCCAAATGGAAATGCGGAAAACTTTGTATACAAGATATGGTACATAACACTTTCCACTAATCTGATAGTATAGTTATTGTATAAAAGTAAATATGTCCTGGGTATAATATATAGCTTATTGATAACAATAATCCCTTCATCCGATGTATAAAGAATATAATATATGTAATAAGGACAAAAGGCACCTGGAAATGGTGGCAACTCAACACGAGGACATATAAAAAACAGAAAGAGCACTTACACTTGATCTAGCTACCTTCAATAATTATTTTAGAACCTGGAAACTGAAGCCCGACAATCCAACAACGACAGAAGTGACCTGCTTTCACCTGATTTATTGACTAGCTAATAAAATATTGACATTCTTCTTAGACTGTGTTAAGTTGAAACACTGAGCATACAGTACTTGGGAATCAGTTTAGATAGATCTCTTTGTTTTAAAAGTCACCTACACAAACAGCTGCTAAAGTGAAAACCAAACTAACATTGTGCAGCAACTTGCTGGATCATCGTGGGGATGCCACTGTATATATAGGGGTGGGTAGGTGGGTCAATACCAATGTACACGTAGGGGTAGGCGGGTGGGTCAATACCACTGTATATATAGGGGTGGGTAGGTGGGTCAATACCAATGTACACGTAGGGGTGGGCGGGTGGGTCAATACCACTGTTTATATAGGAGTGGGCGGGTGGGTCAATACCAATGTACATGTAGGGGTGGACGGGTGATATTGACCCACCTGCCCACCCATACACGCACAAGGTATGCGCACTACTGCTTTGTTCCTGGTTTACTCCACTGCTGAATATTTTGCTTCCGTGTATACATGAACAAGATGTTGATATACAACTAAATATGGTGACGAGGGCTGTCAGCGGCTTCCTCACTGCAACCCCTCTACCATGGCTTCTAGTGATGTGCAACATAGCTCCTCCGGATATTAGACGTAGAGGTACTTCTCAGAGTTCAGTAAATTATTCAAAAGTACATGACACACTCATTTAAGACAAACTCTAGAAATTAAGATATTATACATCATTAGTATAATTTTTTAGCCAAAGATAGTAAATGTACAAATTTCAACTACAGATTTGTACAGGTGTAGATTATAGTAAATAAATGGTCATAAATTTAAAAATATAATTATTTTTAAATTTTACTTTAAACTAGGCTGGTTAGTACATTTTGTTCACTATATGCTCAATGTTTTAATAAAATACATCTATGGTTTTTTAATGAGTTACGTAGACCTACCTAGAAAGGCTATAAATTTATTAACTATAAATCTAAAAAGAATTGTTTGGAATAGTTTTCCTAAAAAATTATTCACTTATAAGAAGACTATCACTTTTAATTCAGAAAAATTAAAGAAAAATTTTTGGACATTTTCCGTTAATTCACTACCACTACTTTGTTAGGTTATGTTAGGTTTGGATAGGTTATGTTAAGTTTGGTTAGGTTATGTTAGGTTTGGATAGGTTATGTTAGGTTTGGTTAGGTTATGTTAGGTTTGGATAGGTTATGTTAAGTTTGGTTCGGTTATATTCCTAAGTTTTGGTAGTGAATAAACGGAAAAGATCCCAATATTTGATCGATCGCTCTTAAACATTGCATTTTAGATATCGAAACAAATAATGTACTAACTCTTGTCTTTATTAATGATTATTACAGTACTTTAAAAATAAGTGCTGTTATCAATCATATATCTGCTACCAATTGAGAGCAGTTGTGCCAAACACGTTATAACGAAGGAGCTGATCCAGCAGAAAGTAACAGACGTGTTAGGAGCAGTTTCAGAAAGTGATGTATCGACAAAAAATAACGAGATCATTATTAGTATTTTTTCGACTTCATAGCCGTTTCCCTTCGCGAAAAAAGCCAAAAACTTGGGTTTCTATTTCAAGATTCGGTTCCTACTATTGATTGTTTTGCAACAATTGAATTGTATCTCAATTGATAGAGATACCATAAGTTTACTCAAGTAAAAAATGAGTAGTTTTATACTCTTTTTACAGTTAAGTATATGAAACTTTAAAAATCATTCTTGACTATTTAAAATGCCATAATATCAATTTATTGGCAACTAGAATGTACATGTAATAATTATATAGTATTCACGACAACTCATTATAGCAATAAAGACGAACCGTACAGTTGAAATATAAAACATGTTTTGACCCACTGCAGTAAAATTCCATTGCTATTTTAGTGTCTAGTGTCTGGCCCTATCAACTTCCCAGCGTTGGCTTGACATTTTCAAAAACGGCCACCTTAAAACTATCATCATATTTTGTATCCATATTTATCACAACTAGCTGAGAGTAATTATAAATAGTCGAAATAGTTTCATTGTTTTGTTTCGTCCATTAAATTGCTTTCGACTGGGTTAATTTCAACACTGTGGTAAAATGCTGTAATCCAATTACTTAAAGAATAAATGCTGTTCAGATTGTTGGCCGTAGATTCTATCTTAATTGCTCTTAATAGACGTACTGTAACCGCTTAATGGTTACCATCGACTTGGGCACTCTAAGAGAATTGTGAAGTCTTTTCAGTGGAGATTTTGTACATGATTCTGTTTTCAGATAAAGTTTATATCCCTAAATTGTCTTGCTTTGGGATATACATGTGCGCTGATTACAATTCTAGACCTTTACATAACCCTCAGCTCTTTAACCTTATTATTATCTTACCTAAATTCTAAAAACCAAACAATATTTTGATTGTAACCCTTTTTGTGTCTCGTTTAACAAATCTGGAATACATTTGGTTTCATATATATGCATAAAATAAGAACATTTTCTATATGAATTACTCATCAAACTATTATCAATTACTATTTGGGAGTTCAATTTATAGTTTTTCTTCTAAATACACTTTTTAAATATACCGTAATTTTCCTTACAGCTCTCTGTTAATGGAGTCACACACAGAAATACACAAGTATTCAATCACAAGACATAAAATTAGTTTCAAAATATCTGTTGTAAAAATACATAATATCCCACCACAAACATTACACATTTATGGCACTTCTAGAACCCATATATTCACTCCATAAACATTCGTATCTCGAAACTATTTAATTCAATCTATATAATTACTATTTTAGGCATGAAATTCACCGAGATCTACAGACACACAAGGCTTAACATAGGTACGAGAAACCGACTTGAGCACCTCAACGTTGTAGCCTCTCTAAACCCCAATCAATCCTAAATCTACAATGCAAATCTGGTACATGTATTGCATAGTACGTCTAGGGTTGAAGGTGAAGATTTGCAGTATTCTCCTCTCTCCGTTCTACCTACTAAGGATAACGTTTATTTATACAGAACTAGTTTTTTAAACGTACTCAGATACAATACTTGTAAGCAGTGAAAATATTTGCTTTATCCATCACAATTATACGAGTATACACTCGTATACTGTATATCTGAAAGCCCGGCCTGGTGCGAGAGATACGTATTGACTAATAAAGTGAGAGGAAGAGAGAGGTTCTACTTCCCCCCTCTGACACATACCATTTAATACTGTCATGGAAACAAGGCAGAAGGTAGGCCACGTGGTGGTAGCGCAATATCAAGCCCCACCTATTACCTCATCATTAGCAGTGACCTTGATTAGTTTGATCAATACTAACGAAGCACGTTTAGAACGAGTAAATACATAATTTTTTAGCATTAAAATGCATAACGTAAATGGTAAATAACAATAAAACAGACTTGAATAGTTCATCACAGTTATTTTTATCTGTTGTAGAAGTTGAACACTTGAACGTAGATGTTAGTCACGCCCTTGATTTATAGTGTTGGAGCGTGGAATGACTCCCCTCCACTGCTGAAACCCAGATATGTTAGAATTGTAATTCTGAAAATGAATTCTGGATGTCCAATCAGAAGAATTGAAAAGGTGAGAATATTTTGTAGATCTGAGAAGTGGCTCCTAATTACGAACTTTGTAGAACTAAGAAGTGACTTCTATCGTTGAGAGTGGATGTCCAATAAGTGACTCAACATGTTTATACTATTTTGGAGGTCTGATTTACGAACTTTGTAGATCTAAGAAGTGACCTCTACCGTTGAGAGTGGATGTCCAATAAGTGACTCAAAAAGTTGATACTATTTTGGAGGTCTGAGAAGTGACTCGAAATTACGAACTTTGTAGAACTAAGAAGTGACCCCTAACTTCGGGAGAGTGGAAAAGGTTTCATTCCTAGAAGTAATTTCAAAATCATGTAAAGTCTTACTATCTGTATTTATGCTATAATATATGGTTTAAAGACTTAATGTTGTATTTATATTTGATTTCATGAAATAAACTTTATTTTATTTTAACTTTATAACAACATAAAAGAAACCATCTTATGTACCTAAATTGACAAACAAAAAATTGTTAAACATATCACTGTAAGGCAAGCGTATTAAGTTCTGTTTAGTCCTTATAACTTAAGGATTTTCACTCAACTGAAACTTCTGCTGAGTTTTCATTACGTTCTAATGTTCCTTACTCAGTATAAGTAAACGTAATGTTTTTTTAAGCATTTTTGAATTACGTAAAACTGTAAAGTAAACTATTTTTACTGTAAATAACTTTAGTAAAGTATATTGACAAAACGAATTAGTTTTTAACGAACTATTAACGGAACTATCGTATAAAATTGTGCTACAGAAACATTTTATACGATTAATAATGAAAAGAAGAAGATGTGAATGTTCATGTGCATTATTTAAATCTCTAAACATTTTAAATTTTAGAAAACTATTTATGTACAAAGTTCTAAAGATATTTTTTTAGAAGTAAAAACAACTACATAATCAATATTTACAAAACAAAACTAAGAAACGCTGGTAATGTAGCAGTACCTCGCCCAGCAAAAACGTGTTTTACTAAAACATACAAATATTTGGCTCCATTGTTCTTTAACAAACTACCACTTAACATTAAAACAGCAAAAACTTTCAAATTATTATCACAAAAATTAAGAGTTTGGTTACTTAAGGTTGAGGATGCAGATCGTTTATTTGTACATGTACTAAGGTAGTTTTCTTAGTGTTAAATAATAGTTTAATTTAATTTATAAGGTTTCAAAGTATGTATTCTTTTATTTGTTTGTTTTGTTTTATGTGTATGTATTTTGTGTGAGTATTTGTATATGTATGTATGTACAGTACACGTATATGTGGGTATATATGTGTATATACATGTGTATTTAAGTGTTTGTATATGGAGATGTTTATAGTGAATAGAGAAATTTGAGTTTTTTATTAAATAGTGTCTAATGATTTTTTTAACTTAAAAAAATAAAATTTAACTTAGTTTTTGTAAACAATTAAGGGAATGTAAATTTTATTTGTTTTTGTTCAGTACTCTTGGATTGTTCACTCTAGGTTTTGTTTCTTATTTGTTTGCTTTTGTATTTTTATTTATAATATTACCTCACTTTGTACTTATTGGGAGTTACTATTTTTTCATACTATTATGTAAATAAAATAGCTACACTTTTTGTGAAGCTGACTGCTAATAAATTTATTTAACAACATAACTTTTCTCCAAACAGGCTATGTCTTGGAGATAACATTTTCCAAACGCAACAAAAACACATATCCTGATCAAAATTGTATTACATATTAAATTTGCTACCTTTTAAATTTTTACACACACCTTCTTTGTTTATGTTGATTATTCTATTTTGTTAAATGCATTTTTAAGTAGCAGTTAATGGTCAACCTGAGCAACGCAATATTAATTTGTTATAACCTGTTTATGTAAATATACTTTGTGTTTCTGTTATTTAGATAATGTTTTGTGATTGGATACATTTGTATTGATTTATTTTGTATGATATGTTATTTTTGGAAAACAAATTATCAACTATCAATTAAAAAAATTGAAAAAACATTAATACTTGAATAGGGTTCAATTTAACATTTAATCTATTTAGTGAAAGTTATAGAATGGATATAAATTGAATTGAAAAAAAAAAAAAAAACTGAATTATTTCCAAATATAAGAGAAGGTGAATTTAACTTTACAATACCACAGGTTTAATAAATAACTGAATTTTATTTTTGAGAGAATTATTCAACGATATGACCTTTTCAACAATATAATCTGTGAAACATCTAAGATTAGACCAGCTGGAGTTCATCCAAGCTTGAATTTCATTACATTTAACAGTAGTGAATCCATTTAATCTATATAACACCTTTAATTTTTCACAGAGAATAATATCACTACATTAGAATTCAATAAACATGTCTTCAACAATTGTGTGGAGGCAGTGTTGCCAGATTGCTGTGGTCTGTTTAAGTAGGGGTCAATATTTTTATAATGCACGAATTTTTATTTTGCTTTCAAAAATTCTAACTAATATAAATCAGTTACATAAAACAGGGATAAATATTATACCCATACCACTCACTGACCGTGTATGAGTGGGTGAGTACAAATAAATTCCTAAATACAGAATTTACCTCTGTACCGCCCCAATAGTCTAACGAGCATACAACAAATTCGGGCTCGTCTAAGCAGTCGAGGGGAACTACGCGATTCTTGGGCTTGTATTCCCATTAAAAGTCATATGATTTTTTTATTCATAAATATTTTTTCATATGTTACGTTTAAGAGGTACATACGCATGCGTAAAAAGCTTGCACTACCAATATGTCAACTATTAGCCACACCATGGTGCTAAAAATAATTAAAAACATTAATTTTATAATCACGTGAACTTTACTCATGAAAAAACTTGTTCAAGTTGTACTTGCTACATTTTACCTTGGTATTGCTTTAGAAACTCTCTATTTGCTATATTTTTGTTGAGATCTATGACTAGGCAGTTCACTTTGTCACTGATGGCTGGTGAGGTGGTCTTAGCAAACTGAAGATTTAGTTTTCAAATCTTATCTAATGATTTGAAGGGCTCGATAGTCTACCTCGTTTAGGAGTGCCTTATACTCCAAGTCAATATTTTAGATTGCAAAGAGTCACCAAAGGTCAGCTCTAATCTATTTTTCTGTTAGTGTATATTTTGCTACAACAATATGAAGAATCCACCCACTCGCAACAGCTACGTCTATAAGATGGAAAGAAACGGAAGTTCTGTTACGACTTTTTTTGATTTTGGACTTCCGAGTCAATCAAGTCTACCTCTCCTCTGTGTTTATTAAAACCCTTAAAAGTTTTTGGATAGAGAACTTAATAACAGTTTTTTTTATTTCCGGCCGAATCACTTGGTTTTTTTACAAAGCAGAGCCTCGCATAGAGTTTACCCTATCTGAACAAGTCATTGTCATGCCTCGCAACAATACAGAAAACATTATCACTCTACTTTATGGTGTACTATCGGTTGTACTTATAGTAGTTTTAATCATTAACTTTTTGTCCAGAAAGGAGAAGTCTCGTACTCGCTCCTGGTTAAAAGTCCCTAACACTTGTATTCTTAGACTCCCGAAATAGGAGAAAGAAGAACACTAGTGTTGTAGCTGTCAGAGAGTGTTACATAGTTCAACATTTTGGAACCTATTTGATTGATCGAACAACGATATTTCCTATGTCACCTAATTATGTATCTACGTAAAGTTTTGGATGCTATTTACTACAATAAATTTCAAACTTATGAGCAAAGCTTTGGTAGTCAGTAAAGGGTTAAGTAGTTGAAACAAATACAGAATAAATAATACAACTCAATTTTGTTGAAGTTACTTGAGTTATAGTCAACAAAAATAGCTAATAAGTAAACATAAATAGTTCAGAATTGGATAAACCAGTTGTTGCAAAAATTTGATTAAATGCTTATGGAATAATGTTACACTATGAACTAATACAATCAATCCAGTAGTTAATACAACTCAGTTATTGCAAATATAGTTGTGGAAGATTATTGAAGAGATGAAACCGAGTTATTAAAACACAAATAATTGAGATGATCTATAGAGTTAATTAATACAGTTTAATAAAACATTGACCCTCCCTTTGAGATAGTATAATGATCTGGTTTTATAATTACACAAAAATTTGCATACTAATAGTTAGTTATTAACTTTCGTAAAAACATCAAGTTTTATTATGCATTCCTTTGAACGTGGTTTAAAAGAAATTTGCCTTAATTTGCCTTACAAATGAGTATCTAAAATGAAACGTGCTCTGAGTCTGTATTGACATGTATAAGTGCAATAAAATTAACAAGTTGGCAGTCGAATCTGTTCCATAGTGATGGACATTGATATTTTTTGCAATAAAACTTATAATTTTAATATATTTTTTCAAATCTTTCCCCTTGGCGAGGTTTTATAAGTGAATGCTGGTCGAAAAGTAACTAGTTGAATTTTGATTAGTCGAAGTCCACAAAAAGCCTTATCAGCAATATCATTAGAACTTTGTAAATTAATAAATGAATTTATTTTTTTTTTCAAAGAAACATGAAAATTTTTACAAAGTAAAATAAGGAAATTGAATATCCACTGTTGCTAGTAATGTGGCCACTAGAAAAGATAACCTTAATTTAACTTACAATTAAAAGACACACCCATGAAATGGAAGTTCTAGCAAGTAATTTATGAAAATGAGAAATAACTTAGCAGCTAACACGGATCCTTGTACTGATAGAGGGTCACTAACCACATTGTTGATTTTTACCATTTGTTTTCTTCCTATTAAAATTTTGTAAACCAAGACAGCGTGTTTCCCCTAATACCCAAGAGCTCAAGTGTATATAGAAATATTTGGTGATCGAACAGATCAAAAGCTTCTTTGAAATCGAGAAACAAACTAGTGGATTTTAATTTATTATTGAAACTATCATATATTCTCTCAGTCACTGGAAGCGATGCGTCTTCGGTAGATTTACCTTTAACAAACCCATATTGTTTACAACTAAAATAATTAAAAGGTCAAATATCCATCAAGTCTTTTGAGAATTAATTTCTCAAACAACTTAGAGAATACTGATAATAGACTGATTGGTCATAGATTCTCCAATTTAAAAGAAGTTTGTTTTTTTAGAATCGGTCTCACAACACTACGTTTTAACTTTTCAGGAAAGACGCCTTCAATGAAACTTATTTATGATAAAAACTAGAATTGGAGAAAACACATCAATTATATGTTTCAGAATAGCCAGTAGATTTTTTATGTTTTAGAGATTTTACAACTAATTTCAATTCATCGTCGGAAGTAGGAGATAAGAAGAAAGAGTACCTGTAGAATGCAAAACATTAGACAAGAGGTTGTCAGACGAGACTGCACTGGGATCGTTTGATTGTACATGGATAAGATGGTTATTGATAATATTTGCCATGTCAGTTGCCTCAGAAATACAGGTTCCGTTACCCAGTTCAATATAACTAATTCTATTGCCTTTTCCACTTCCAGTGATTTCATTAATAAGCTTCCATATTAATACATATTAAAATAATTGGAAAAGTTTACATCATAAGGCCTTATTTTTGAAATATTGTATAACTATTTTCTCTTCTTCATTTTGTTTAGTAAATTAGAATTTGTTCAGGGACTTCGTAATTTAGCAATACTTAAACTATTTTTATTACCAATTATATTTTTACTACATTTCAAAATGTGCTGCAACAATTCAAGAACAAACAATTAAAACTACTAAAACAAACCTTAACATCGTAAATTGATTTCCAATCAACTATAACTAGTTTTTAACTTTAAAACAGATTAAAATCTAAAATAAAATTATTATTTTGATGGCCATAATCAATATCATTTAAGTTATTTAAATACATTTAAATTACAGTTAAACTTGAGGCCTGAGAAACAATGACCAGTGATGCCTTCGTCAAAAATGGCAGTATGAAAACAATTTGTTAATCTACGTATAATAAAAATATGGACTATACGACTTTTTGATACGTTTGTTTCAAATACACAGTTTCAAGTTCTTGTAAAAAGATTATTTCATTAGTACTGTTCAGCCTATATAGACATATTAATTTAAAATAGTGATTACTTAATTTAATATTAAAAACAGTGCATCTACAGATAGTAAATTTAATTAAACGTTTATTTTATTACAGTCTATGGAGTTTAAAACGTAACATAACACTCCTCCTGCTCTATAAGAATTGTTAAATGTTGAAAAAATATTATTACCAGGAATTATGCACATATGAATTTCGTTATCTTTAATCCATATCTCACTGAGTACAATGACATGAACAATATATTTAACATTATTAAGCACCAATAGAAAGGTATTAAAGTTTTTCTCATACTTCTGATATTTGTATATAAAAAATTACATGAATTATTTTTGTTTGAGGGCTGAAACAAATTATTTATATGATAAAAAAATAAGCATCACTAATGGTTATCTACTAATAGACCGATTAAAGAGTGATCAACAGAATGTACCTCTACGAGAGAGATGCATTTAGTAGTGGATGTGAGATAGAGAACTAATCTTCCCTCACTGGGCCATTCTATTGCCAATTTTGTCACGGTAAGAAGGCAGCGCAGTATCAAGCCCCACCCGTTACGTCATTGCCAGCAGTGACCATTGGTTGATTTGATTAACGCTAAGGAAATAAGCCTTAAACATTTTATTTAATTTAAATATTGTTGTTCTGTAAGAGAACTATTATACAGCACACTTAAAAGAACATTAATATTAATTAATATGAGTAATTCGTTGACATTTCCATTGATTTTACTATATAAATCTTATGATGATGATTTCCTACAAAACTGATAAATATTTTAAAATAGAGGTTCAAAATAAATATCACAGGCATCACGGTGTGGAGTGTATTATGAACAAGATTTTTTGAAAAGATTATGCAAATGTTGAGACAACGAGTTTTACATTTCTACGACAGCCTTTCTCAGCTGATAAATATGGATGCTCACGTCTTCAATGAACATATTCACCATATCGCGGCTACCACCAATTTGGTTATTAGAGGAGAAATATATTTGTAATATAAAAATAAAACATTGCTGTCGAGGTCAGTGATTAAAAGACATATTTAAATAACGTTTATTAACTATTAAGAACAATTAGGTGAGCATATAAAAAAAATGTCAATACCGTTGATCGTCTGCCTCAAGACACGTTCTGAAGTCAGTTGGAGATTGAATATTCGAATGGTAAACTCTAATTATTCCAATATCCTGAAAGAAGAAGAACAAACAAAAGTTGAACGATTTAAAATAAAAAGTCGATATCTATATCGACATTCTTCAGTTTTATATACATATAACTATAACTGTGGACAAGAAATTCCTTGATATTTGGAGAATAACAATAAGTAAAAATAATAACATTGTAAGCACTACTTACGAAGTGCTGTGAGCCAGCTACTTGAGAACAAAGTGTTGTGGATATTGTAGATAGTAAGTTCTATACTAGGTTCTCTTAAAACATACATAGCGTCCGCTTAATGGTTGCCATCGACGTGTAAACTACTATAGAAGTCTAGGGTGTCCGTGTTGGCTGGTAGTCCGAGTCCTGATATTGTGTTGTGTAAGGGAGAAAACTGAATATTTGGGCTTTCAGTTGAAAATTAGACCAATAATAAGTGGTTCGGATTCCATATGAAGCCTGAAAGTCCCTTGGTTGTTCTGGCTATTGGGCCTTAACAAATTACTCTTTACAAGGAACAGTTTAGCTTAGTTAGTAACAATGAATACATCTACACTCATTCACCCAGCCAGATTGCAGCTTAGAGGCTAGGTATTAAAATTAATTAATTATCATCAAATTTTGTTATTCATAGACGATTAATACAAAAAAAATCTAGCACAAGAACGAACGTTTATTAGATATAAATTAACTAAACATATTATTATTATTGTTAAGTCATTCGACACCAAAAGCATTTTTCATTGTGTGTTCTAACGATGGTGTGCGACAATTGCCCAAACCCATTAACCTAAGTTATTTTAGACCTTAGTCTTCAAGCCATGATCCTCTGCATTGAGATATACATGGGATAAAATGAGTGCTAAATTATTTTGAACAATTGAAACGTTTTTGTTGTAAATTTGGTTTATTAACCTTGTTTTGTGTTTTATTTTACGAGCTTTTGAAATTAAGTACACATACATTGTAGTCTGGATGTAGTGTTCACCTACCCATACACGTACAGTAGTATTGATCCACCTACCCATACATGTAAAGTGGTATTACCCACCCATCCACCCATACACTTACAGTGGTATTGACTACCCGCCCTCCCATATATGTACAGTGGTATTGACCCGCGTACCCATACTCGTACAGTGGTATTGACCCACCCGCCTTCCCGTAAATGTACAGTGGTATCGATCCACTTACCTATACACGTACAGTGGTATTGGACCCTACCGCCTACCCATACATGTACACTTGTACAGTGGTATTGACCCACCCACCCTCCCATACCTGTACAGTAGTATTGATCCACCTACCCATACACGTACAGTGGTATTGACCCACCCGCCCTCCCATACCTGTACAGTGGTATTGATCCACCTACCCATAGATGTACAGTGGTATTGATACGGACCTAACCATACACGTACAGTGGTATTGACACGCCTACCCATACACGTACAGTGGTATCGACCCGCGTACCCATACACGTATAGTGGTATTGACCCACCCGCCCTTCCCATAAATGTACAGTGGTATCGATCCATTTACCCACACACGTACAGTGGTATTGACCCACCCGTCCTCCCATACACGTATAGTGATATTGACCCACCCGCTGTCCCATACATGTACAGTGGTATTGATCCACCTACCCATAGATGTACAGTGGTATTGACACGCCCTCCCATACACGTACAGTGGTATTGACACGCCTACCCATACACGTAAAGTGGTATTGACACGCCTACCCATACACGTACAGTGGTATTGATATATACTACAGTGCGTATATAGGTGGGTGGGTGGGTCAATACCACTATACGTGTATTGCGTTCAACTATACGTCAATACCACTATACGGGTGCCTTTGCGTCATGTTTAAATACTATAAGGTACAATTTTGTATCATTATTTGTGTTATGAGACAAGTTTTGAATGATAATGCTGAGCTAGAGTAAAGCGATTTCTCATGAAAATAAAGATACTTATGCGTAAATCGTCAATAGCAATGTATATTTGAAAATAGCACAGAAATGGAAAAAATGTTACTGTTTAATTTTAAGGGAATAAAATAATTTGTATGAACCAGACTTACTTGGCATATGAATGAACGAACTCACACAGGAAACTCAAGTGTCCAGAACAGCCTTGAGTCTCAAAACATGCAACACTCATTAAAATGGAGATAAACAAATAAGATGTGTGAGTTATAACATTATACATTTTTAGAATCGCAATATTTCCCTCTTATATTTATGTATATTTTTTATATATTGACAACTACCCTACGCTAAACAACCCTATGGCTCTTAAATATGCACAATGTGTATGTTATAGTAAAAACTTGAAAATTATCAAACATTCTAGACACATTCATGTCGAATTTTCATGTGACTTTGCACATTTAAAATATAGCAGTACACATGGCTACTCTGCACGCAACATCCTGGACAGGCAGAACTAGCGTTCCTTCCACATAAAACCAAAATTGTTGTTTTGTTTTAAAAATTATCATATGATTTAGGGAATATATGTTTTTGGTAAAATTACAAATAATTGTCTGTTCAAAATCAGACTCCTACGTAAAATTGGGAAAATGTAATTTTTACTTCCATCTGATGTTCATTAGACATATTTTAGATTATTTTATTACTAACACCAAAAAAATTTGCTTCCCTAGGTCAGCAAATTTAAGCATGTACGTAACTTGCATGTTTCATCATTGCGATTTACAGCAAGTTTAAAAAAAAATGGTACATGAATTGGAGTTACGTTTTATGGTTACAGTCATTACTAAGAAATATTTAGGTCTATTTCACTAATATTACTGGAATAAAAAGAATATACTTACATTATCTGGCTTTCGAGGGATGAATATTTTTTCTGCAGTGTCGTTTGAGTTTAGTTTCTTCATGTACAAACTGTCCGTAGTGTTCTCGTCGACGAAGTGAGCGAAGAACAGCGTGTCTCTGTAGACATCTATACTGAATATATCGTTCCAGTGGTCACCCACGTCATAAGTAACCACATCTGCCCCGTCGTACGTGCTGGATGCGACGTACACTAGCTCACTTTTGTCTATCCCGGAGAAATACAGTCGTTTCGTATGTCTATTGAGGGCCAAACATGAAACTGATCTCTCCTCCATGGTGATCTTGACTTCTTCAACTTTATTGTTACTTAAGTTGATCCTGAAAGGTCTGTATGTATCTACAAAGAATAGGAATCTGTAAACATATGTCTCTTTTACTATACCATAGGTTAAATTTGTTATAATATTGTTATGATAAGTTTAAAAGTTAGAGGATAGTATTTCATTACACATGTAAAATTACGAATAATCTGTTTGTTAAAAGCCAGTGTACAAAATCTAATGCTATAAGCTACACGCGTGTTATATTTAGAGCATACAGGGGTTTCAGCAGAAAAGGAGAGATATACATCGCTCCACTGCAGTCCGTCACGGGCATGACTTGTTTACAATCTGTAAACTTTGTTTTATTGCTATGTATTGTTTACATTATAACACACTGTGTTATTGTTACTATTAATTGTCATTTAAAGTTAGTTGGTTGTCAATTAAACCAACCAATAGTCATTGCTGCATAATGATCAATAGTTGCTAATGACGTAATGGGCGGGGCTTGATATTGTG
Source organism: Stictocephala bisonia (assembly GCA_035578905.1). Taxonomy (NCBI): domain Eukaryota; kingdom Metazoa; phylum Arthropoda; class Insecta; order Hemiptera; family Membracidae; genus Stictocephala; species Stictocephala bisonia. The sequence continues at coordinate 46,487 of JAQJVL010003900.1, forward strand.
CTGCCGGCACGTGGCATACCATATTCTTAGTTGGCATGGCAATTTTAAATGGAGTGACTTGGTGAGGGAAGAGTAGTTATTTATATCACTTCCACCACTCAGTGTCTCGTTCTCGCACTTGTGCTCAGAAGATCGCTTTCTAAGCGGTATACTTACAGTATCATCTGTTTTGATTAACTAACCTCAGAATATCTTAAATCAGTTTAGTGGTTGGGAGGGGCACTGTGTGCGACTAACCCAACCCTCCTCTTGTTTCAAGCCTTTGTAGTAAGTAATTTTAGCCAAAAAATCTACTAATTTTGCCCAAATTTGGAACTTGTCGTAATGTAGCATATAACTTACAACGCACTCCATCTGAAGGTTTATACAGGGTAAGTCAGGGTAAGGTGTCCTAAATGGATTAACGGGGAGAACGGTTTTAACTATAATAACACTGATAACACAAAACCCCCACTAAGTCATGTATGGGGAATCCACTGAAATAGTTTCATTTCATTCTATTCATAGAAAATGCCAAAACTCGTGGTTCGGATTCCAAATATCAACATTTTTAAATGCAACCGTATGTTAATTTGTACATCATTTTAAACTCCTTTAAGATGAAATGTTTTGGCAAAAAATTTTGTTAGAATATTTTACCATTTCAAAATGGTGGACCAAAACATAAAAAATTTGGCCATTAGCAAAAGTCACTTTATTTTTTTCAATACAATAATTAAGCTTAATATTTTGAATTATTTAGTAAATTTCATACAAAATGACTTGCCACATGATCATATTTTGAACAAATCTTTCTTACCCCCAAAACTTTAAATATTTTGGAAAAGTTAAAAAGCTGATAACTCAAAATTCCTAAATGAGAAGGTAAGTCATGTTGTACCTCATTATTATACGTCTGTTGGTACATAAATTAATTAAATACATTCACTGAGCGCTATAATAATTTCTGTTTTTAATAATAAAGCAAAAAGTATACATATATTTCATCATTGAAAACTGTAAAAATAACAGTTTTTGAGCTGTCATTCCAAAACAGTTAGAAATGGGCAAATGTTTTGAATGTAAAAAAAGTTTTATGTTTAAAATTAAGTTTTAAAATGAGGTACAATAACTTCGCTAATTACCGAATTTGTTATGCTTTGATCCGCCATTTTGAAACGCTAAAATATTAAAAAGATTTTTTTAACTAAAACAATTTTATTTTAAAGGAGCTTTAAAATGGTGTACAATTAACGTACATTTTCATTTGAAAAATTCTAGATTTGGAATCTGAAACCACGAGGTTTTGGCATATTCTGTGATATAATGAAATGAAACTATTTTGAGTGTATTCGCCATACATGACTTAGTGGGGTTTTGTGGTTGTCAGTTTTATTATAGCTTAAAACCGTTTTCCGTTATCCATTTAGGGACACCTTACGTGACTCACCCAGTACATACACCCTGTGGCATGGCCAAAATGAATGAGGCGTGACAGGACAGTCCCTTTCCACAGGACTACCACTCCCTAACCCCTAACCTAACCTGCTACTAATTTTAACCCTCTGTGGACTGGTCTGACGACACGTCCAGTACACAAACACCGTGACTACAGTTTAGCTTGGAGACGAATAACAGTTTTATATTAGTTTATCTGTCCAAACTAAGTAGAATTTCTATAACTCACCTATCGTAAGGATCGATGATCAAACATCATGGATAGCCAAAAATCTGATGATATGTTCTGGAATATGAGGTGTTGTCTCCACCAACTCAGATTTGACTTCTCAATAGCTTTTATTTTTCAGGGAATAAAAAGTCAGATGTAGTCCCTGAAACCCAGTCTAAGCTATTTGCACATCTCCAGTTACATTTTTCAAAATTACCTTTTCACTCACAGCTGGATATATATGATTAATACGCAATTCTAAAACATAAAAAAATTACTTGTATGTACTATCTGAAAACTGTAAATAAACATTTGTAGCCAGTGGCCTTGATCAAAGGGTTACAACGTTATTCCTAAGTGATGCTATTCTCCATACCGCTTTCTCTTCCTATGATTGGGCTAAACCCACTCGTTTCGTGATGCAAAGAATACAGCCAAACCAGCGCATCATCACTGCTGCCAACATGAAACCAAGGTAATTTGACTGAAAATCAGGGTTCACACCATGGGACCTTCTGAGACGACATCTTAACGAATACTGACGGTAAAACGTGGCCAGTGTATCCCTACAGCCACGGCGGTGTGTATTTGGCGCGTGGCTTTGCATAGCACACGTGGCGAAAGTCCAGCCACGGACGTGTGTATTAGCACGTGGCTAGTATAGCACACGTGGCGAAAGTCCAGCCACGGACGCCACATGCGGTGTGGAATGGCCTTTTAGACTGTGCTATTACTATTCATAAAAAAAGTATATTATAGAGTTAAAAATCAATATTCACAAAAGCATGGTGGTAATGCCTTGGTAATTGATTAATTAAGAATCTAAAGTGTTTTTGAGTGCGTATGTTGTACAGTAGATACCATTCATATGTAAATTGAAAAAGTAACAGGCTTATAGCTTTGAGTTTTTAAAGAAAATTAATCTGTGCATCCAAGGATTAGGTGGCAACTTAAAGTTTTGTTCAAAATGAGTTTCCAAGCTATCAATCTTATTTACAATATTTTACGTACATTCATCTTTCCACACCTGAAATCATTAAATCAGACACCACCAACATTCAACCATGAAATAACTAAACTAGACGTAACTAAACAAATGTAGACTTGTAGATGATTAAAAAGTCCTAGATTATAAATATATTCTTTATTTTATTTAAATTTTTTTAAGTCATACCATCACTGAATTGGTTCATAGTACAGTTACATTATATAAATGACACGAACGTTAAAAATGTCTGAGAAATAATTGAGCTAAATAACATTAAAATATCTTCAAGTTTTACCTGACGATTGAGTTATAGAAAGCTGTAAAGAATAAGTAGTTCTTTTTAATGATAGTCAACGCTGTAAGCATTTAATCCCTTTTTCTCTTTAGAAGCTGGCAATCTTTCAGCAACCATATTGGCCCCAGTACACCCCGTCATCTCCTCCTAGCAGCACCAACGGTAGAACAGCGTCTTCTGTCACATACATACAGAAATTAAAAAAAATTAGGTACTTAAAAAATTGTCAGCTCGCTCATATACTGGCGAAAAAAGTATCCTATTGTACGTGGCAAAGAGTTTAAAAACAATTAAAATGTAATTTATGACATTTAGATAATCAAGCAAATATATTTTCGAGCTTTTTATATTTAAGTTCATCATCAATGTAAGTTAAATATTAGTTACCATGTACATATGTAAGTGGGTGGTCCAGCACATGTCTGACGTTGCCCCACCCACCTACCCAACAGGAAAAAAAAACACTTGGCCTGCTGCCTTGTTAATAGGCTAGCATTTTTTTACCTTTACCCAATATATATATACTGTATATCCAATAATTAAACCAACATTGAGGCTCAATGTGAGCTTATTGAAGAGAAACTTAATCTCAACAAAAGATAAAGGTAAATGTATTATTTTCTGTAGATATTTCATCATTTCATCACTTCTGACCACACTAATACAATTGTCATGCCACTTTGCTTTCCTTTTATTGATTGCATTATACAATTACTCCTTCCAATTTGAAAGCAAACACTGTTCAAAGCACTGTTGAATGCTAAAAAACTAAATGTTTGCTAAAAATAAAAGAAATATCAAATGATTTAATATCTGGTGAATTTAGACATGGTTCGTTGCTACCACCACTCAAATTTCTCTTGAATTCCTGGTACATATTACTTAATAAATTAGACATTTAAAAGATAAAGGAAACTGTTAATACATCTAATTTTGAAAATAACACATGATATAGTCCAGTACGTTTTGTTTGATAGTATCTTTCTAACCTAAGATTTGGTATAGCTTCATAAAAATATATTGATAGTTTATATTGTGTTTTTTCTTTCAAAATGGCTATAAAAATATTTAAGAGGGTAAATACTGAATACCAGAAGGGGAAAGCGAAAGAGCAGATTGTAAATTAAAACTTAAGGTACTTTTTAGTTTAGTATATTATTGACTCTAGGGGGCTAACCACTTAATGCCCAACTAATCATTTGAAAATTTTATCTGACTGAATGAAATCAATTCAGATCAATATAATCATAATAATGTGAATCAATATAATATATATTATATGTCAAATATAATAATGGTGAACACTTATTATTTTTAAACTAATTTAGGATCCAATGTATGAGATATGTATGTTAGAGTTACAATAGTTTTTTGTTCTTAAATTCTCTAAATATTCAATACAATAAAATGGACTTACCACTGGGGTTTTTACAAGGTATATCTGTGATAACTTCTGGTATCATCGAACTATTAGTCTGAACCATATTTTGTAGGTTCTTCATGAGATTCGTCGCCTCTTTGGGGTGGCCATCTGTGGTTGAGGTTTTATCTGATGGAATTGAAGAGGAGGTAGTGTATATGGAAGGAGTTGTAGGAGGAGAATGAGGATATGATGTGGTTGATGTTTTGCCTGAAGGATCTGAGGAGGAGGCGGTATCAATGTGAAGGAGTTGTAGGAGGAGATGGAATACTGTTGGTGCGGTGAGGTATTGAATAGAAGGATCTAGAGGAGGAGAAAGTATCAATGGTTAGGAGATGTAGGAGGAGATGGAATACCTGTGGTGGGTGAGGTATTGCCTGAAGGATCTGAGGAGGAGGAAGTATCAATGGTAGGAGATGTAGGGAGGAGATGGAATACCTGTGATGGGTGAGGTATTGCCTGAAGGATCTGAGGAGGAGGAAGTATCAATGGTAGGAGATGTAGGAGGGAGATGGAATACCTGTGATGGGTGAGGTAATTGCCTGAAGGATCTGAGGAGGAGAAAGTATCAATGGTAGGAGATGTAGGAGGAGATGGAATACCTGTAGGTGGGTGATGTATTGCCTGAAGGTTCTGAGGAGGAGGAGGGTATCAATGTAAGGAGTTGTAGGAGGAGATGGAATACCTGTGGTGGGTGAGGTATTGATTGAAGGATTCTAAGGAGGAGGAAGTATCAATGGTAGGAGATGTAGGAGGAGATGGAATAACTGTCGTGGGCGAGGTATCGCTTAAGGGATCTGGGAAGAGGAAATGTCAATGGTAAGTGTTGTATTGAGAGGGTTGACATGTTGAGACGTTGCAGTAGAAAATTCATCGATTGGCGTATTATCGGAGTTGTACTTGTATGAAATTACCTGGAAATTAAATTACTTTAAAAATTTCAGATATCATAGGCTTTGTTGTGCTTTCATGAATAATCTCAGGGGGATTAAAGTATCAGAAATGGAAATCGATTGGTTTGTTTCCTTCAAATCCACATGTGTAAGTTACTGAAAATAGCTCAACAATATATACATAGATATATGATGAACTTCTAGCAGTTTCACGTTTCAACTATTATAAATCTATACTATTAATGAATGTGTGTGTGCTTGTACTTTATCCATTAATAAACCACCTATCGGATCACCATGCTATCTTTAGAAAGTTGTAGAGTTCACACTCTGGGAGGTTTCAGGTGTGTTTTTTATTCACATCCGAATGTAGGGCTCCACCCGATAATATTTTGGGAACCAAAAATACAATTGTCTAAATGTATATATTTTAATACTGATATATCTGCTCTAATGGGCTGGTGTCAAATGTTAGGAATTTTTATCCTGAATCCATATGTACCATCCGTTTTGGAAAAAGGCAAATAATAAAGGGTATATGCTCCAGAAAAAAAACAATACAGGGTAATAAATAACAAATTTAAAACTCCAAATTTATAACAACATTTATGGGACAACGTTTATGGGGATTGTCCCTGAAAAACAAAAAACTTGCCCAAAAACTGAAAAATGAGTAAAGTTTAAACTAACATACCCAATTGGGATATCAAAATAAAGGTACTTTTGCTCTTGGTTAATAATATGCCCCTCAAATTTGAGGAAAGAGTATGTTTATGGGCTCGACTGGCCCAAAAACAAAGTATCCTTGCGAGGCCGTTTGCTGATCTTCCTAACAGAGGGCCGCAGGGCCATGGTGCATATATGGGAGACCGTAGCAGAATGTCATGGCTGAGGCCGAAGGTTGAGCTTCCCCACGAGGTCGCAGGCCGACTTCCATAAAGGGAGTAATTAATTTACATAGTTCCCAGGTAACTCGCAGGCCGAGCTCGTCTCATGAGCGTAACCAGTTTTCATTGAGATTAAGTGGGGTATCATGGTTAAAGGTTATTTACCTCTCGATTCTAATATTCCATCAGAATTTAGAAAAGACTATGTTTATAGGCTCCACTGCCTCAAAAACCAATCCACTGTAATACAATCCAAGGGTCCCGGCGAGGCCGCAACCCGAGAATCACAAAATGTGGCTGTTAAGTGCTATGGCGGGGCCGTAGGCCGAGCTTCTCCACGGCCGAGCCAGTTCACATAGGCCAACAAAGTCAAG
>JAQJVL010003901.1:0-53012 GCA_035578905.1 Stictocephala bisonia
TAGCCAGTTATTTTAAAATCTATTATAAAGGAAGCCTATAAGAACCAGATAGGCCTACATTAATATTCTCTAATGTATTTGAAAAATGCACGTATTAAATTTTTTATATATATTTGGTAGGTTTAATATAATCTTGCCATTTGAATTCCTGAATAGATAAACGGTACCTTAAATATTTAGAATTTCATTAACTAAATTTAGCTAACAGGAGTGTTCATTAAATCCCCTTAGCTGCCGACAAAAACCATCGTAACTCTTTGATGAGAAGATTACGTAGGGCATCTTGAATGGCTAAAACTTACCAAATCCATTAGAGCGTTCGCAAACTTTCACAACACCTGCTGAGAAGCGGAAGTTAACAGGTTTGACGTATCAGGAGGATGAGGATTGCCGTCAAGTGAGAGTGGATTGATCAGTGATAGTAATTATTTTCCGGTCAAAAGACTTAAGACCTGTTTGGTGTTTGGTAAAGAGACTGTGGATGGAGCGAAATAAGTGACCTTCGTACATACGTGATAAATGATAGGGCTCTGTGATGATTGACAGTGCTATTAAAGAGGAAGTCATCAATGTTATGTGCTGAGCATTCCTTATGGTGAGCTCATGGGTAGATATTGAAAATACCCCGACCTCTCATGAACTTAATGATATGATTTGTAGATTTTTTCAAAAAAGAAAGCTGATTTTTTAACCTTGCACCGCCCGTTTTCCATGTACTATTGATCTGTGCGGGTAACTTATTCAAACATAGTAAAAAGGAAAAACGGCACAGTGTACGGAAAATATTAGTGAGAAAATCTTCCAGTTAAGACCAGGATTTGTGCTGTCTCAAAATTAGTCTCAGACCACTCGGCCACCGGCTCTCCAAAATCTTAAGTAACAGCCAGTTTCTTGTAAACAATTAGTTTGAACATATGCCATTTTATTCTGGGTCAACAAGTGCTGCTTGTGGTGTTCATCTCTGCTAGACAAGCCCTTTAAAATCATGTAAATCTTGACCTATGCTTTCATTTAATATTTTTTTTAAACTCCTCGTGGACCATCCACCATTAGACAATAGACATTTGATGTGAAAAGTCACTAACTACCCTTCAGCCTCTCTCCTCCTCCCCCTCTTCCCCTCCCCCTCTTCCCCTCCCTCTCTCTCTTTTTCCCTCCCTCTCCCTAAGGGTCTTTAGCATAACCAGTTTGATATCGATCAATTCTGGATGTTGCAAATGTTACTGCAATGTAAGAGATTTCCTTCTAAGAATTTCCTTTAGGAAAGGACCTATGGAAAATACGAAGGCTTTGTCATCAGGAAAGCAGATTTCTCTGTACTTCACTTTCCTTGTTCCGATTATGTCCCTTCGATCCACCATGACTTTGGAACGACATTCTAACGACTAACAATGGTGAGACTAGAAATCCTTTTGTTGAGATCTTCTCTATCAGATTGATCTTGGTAGTAACTCAACCTGGATCCTTTGTTGCTAACGTTTAGTTTAAGATTTATAGAAAAGATAAAAAGTAGCATGCAATAGGTCTTCTGCACTGAATATGTGTCAAGTTATGAAAACTTCAGTGTCGAGTAGTTTTAAAATTCGCCGTGCTGAAAGCAGGACCAACACCTTGTCAGTCCCTCCCTTATTACTCCTTTATCCTCAAGAATATAGTAATTATTAATAAAGATTTATAAAGACACACATTAGTTGTAGCATATTAAGAACTGCTAATGAGGCGTTCTTGCTCCTACAAGAAAATCAGTTTCTCTTTTCTGTGTTTTCGTCAATTTCCAAATTTCCCTCATTTTCAAAATCTATTCAATCTGTTCTCGTGGAATAGGCTCCTATAATGTCCCCCCATGCGTATCATTGTAAAATCATTCATACAACTCGTGCCACAAGAATTAGTAGACACGTGGGATACCTAACAGCTGCTAGCCGAACCCGACCTCTAGTACCATGTTTACACCAGTCATGGGTCAGCGATCAGAGTGCCAAGACATTACGTCAGCCCAAACTGGTCCGTGCTGATTACGGCTCCACTTTGATCTTTGGTCCAAAGGTTGATAAATAAAACATCGGTTGAATGATTTTACATATTTTATTCGCTGGGACAAAGTTCAACGTCTGTTTACATGCAATATAGCCTACACTTAGCACGCAGTTATAATATTAATTAAACACGGCTCAGTAGTTTAGACGGAAAGTTTTCACCCCCCTAGATATAAGGCAGCCAAGTGGTGGAATGATTCCCCTTCGCTGCTGAAACCTCTGTATGGATTAAATATAACATGCAGGTCACTTTCTGTTCTGCTAAATTATAACATACATTTGTAGTATAGGCTACTGTGTTTACCAATGATAAATGATTTTTATATAAAAATACATGGTATATTGACCTAAGCCATAATAAGGGTTCATGATTTTACGATGGACTGTAAATATTCCTGCCATTAACGTAACACCGTTGTTAAAGATGTCATGCATTTCTATACAAAAAAGCGTAATCGACACGGTATTCTAGTTTTCTGTGTAGAGTGAACAAAAGCATTATATGACAGGTTCGACAGATAGTCTGTAGATATAGAGAGATAGAAGGACAGATAGATGTAACGCCTCTTTAGGCTTGTCAGGTGTATGAAACAAAAATATGCCAGGTATACGTTAATCAAAACAATATACAAACAAAAACCATCCAGATTCAAAGAGAAAAATATTTTTTTACTTTATTTACTAGTTAGAAGTAAACATAACATTCGATTATGATTGCATCTAATTGTCATTTGACAATTAACTGTGTAATTCGTACAAGTTTACGATAAATGTTTTAATTGTTTGACTTATGATGTGTGACAAATGATCGTAACAAATGAGTAGGCCTACATCGTTTGACACATGGTTTGTGGCAAATTTGTTCATTAATTATTTACGTATGCAAGGTGACAAATGATTGCATCGAATGTCATTTGGCTCGTAAAAAAATCATAACATCTATTGTAATTTGATTCTTCAAATTTTATTACATCGATTGATACATGCGAGAGGAAATGTTTCAACTTATTGACATATGGCCTGTGACCAATTATTGCAAATAATGTTATCAGTAGTTTGCTATCAGTAGTTAGAAACGAATCCCTTATGTTCGTAATTTGACGTCAGAGTGTTTCTTGTTTGTTGGATTGTAGTATTGTTTCTTAATCTTCTTGATTTGGATAACAATGGATAATTTAGCTGACGTACTTCCGTTTCGTATAATTATTTTGCGATTTGATAAAACAAAATGTTAATTTTTATGGAAAACTGTTCCATTTATCCACAAAACTGCCTGTTCATCCCGGCAAACAAATTAATTGTTCTGCAACCAACCAATTTCGGCACAAGGTCAGTTAACAACGAAACAACAAAAGCGTGGCAAAACTACTTCCTTCCCGGTTTTGGCGGGAATAAAGCGGTGGCGAATCGCAATTTGTTCTACGGCGAGTGAACGTTCGGTCGCGGTCCAGGCGACCTTACTGCCTGCTCGACATGTCAGCTGATCAACAATTACATAACTGTATGACGTCACACGTCCATTAGTTGATCAGCTGTTTGCAAATGTATCGCCTGGGAATGAGTTTATCTTACGTTCCCCATGCTGTAGTGAACTATACAGCGTAACGATCTTGGGAACTACTGTTATTTGTAAATAACAGTCATCTCAGAATCATTAGACCCCATATTATTAGCCTAATATAATTAATTGAACTTTGTGAAAATTCCTGTTATCAGTCACCATGTTACGCTTAATATTGTTACATGTATTATATATATTACATTGTTACAAGAGAACATCTAGTGCTATCACTCTTGCAGCATTTTCTATGCAATATGGGTTCATTTTGGAAAAAATCATATTGAAAGTAGGTTAAATTATTGTTTGAGGCTTTTTAAAAATGCATGTTAAGTTAAATCTGGTTTAAATTAGTTTGTTAAAGTTACAAGTTAAAGTTAAAGATCGTCTTATTTTACCAGGTGAAGTTAGGGCTAAGGAGCCCTCTCCGACACTTAACCTGGGGACCAAAGGCTTTACGTGATTTCCGAACCACGGGAGCGGCAGGGTAAAATCTATTAGTGGCCACATCGGGAATCGAACCCGGACCAACCAGCGACTTAGCCCCTTACCCATCCCCTCCATTGTTGCAGTGGATAGATTATGTTTAGAGGGTCAAGAGTGATATAACCCGACAACAAAACATTCATGTATGCTTGTATTACTATAGATTTATAAAGGCGTACGCATATGTAAATTTATAACTGCCACTGATGCGTTCGATACAGCCATAAAAAGCGACCTTTGTATTTTTTCTGTGATACTTTTAAGTGTTGCATGGTTATTGCATTTTGCATGGGTAGAAATGTAACTTATTAGTTCATAATACCTCCATTATTATGGTCTGAGGAAGACTATTCTTTTCAGTCGAAAACAATCAACAGTAGATTAAAGCAATCAAAGACGCCCAAACAGACTTTAATTAAAATATTAATTAAAACCGTATTACAGTTTAAATAAAGACAGGCAACGAATGTTGGCTTTAATTATTGTGAGACACGATGCTGAGCGGTAGAACGTTCGTGTTAATTATAAGACTTACTTCGACACCCAGCCGCCAGCTGGTGGTGTGTACAGTGGTCGTTGTCGGCGGAACAACAGATCTACTGTTAGTGAGGCTGTTTACAACTCGCTGCTCCTCAGTAGTGGAAGTAAACACAGAGGCGGTTTTCTCGACACATTCAGCTGTTAACGGATATCTAATAGGCTAACGCTTGTTTGTCGTTCACGCGGCCTGTAAATATTTTGTTAGGAATAAAACGATTGTTAATTGATAACGAAACTCTTGTTGGGGGGGGGGGGGGTATATTATCCCCGTCATATCCTACCGATATTCCTCACTAGTGATTGTCAGAACTTAAATGTTTTACATAATAAACATTTTAATTAAGTCAACGATCATCAATATGCGGATGAAATAAGAGTGGTATGTGGTTATAAGTGTAGATGAACGGATATAGTTAGTACTTATTTTTTATGTAGTCAAGGAGTTAATACTGAACTACTGTCTGGGGATAATTTTTGACCCCAGAATGGAATTATTTTTATTTTATACATTTTGTACTTGTAGGATTGTACTATCTCTTTATCTAATCTATTTTCAGCTAATGAGACATACGGTGTATGTGGTGGTTTCTTGTTCGATCACTCCATCCATATCTGGCTGGGAAGCTTTTGGAGTTAGACTGACCCCACGATAATAGTTACGTTAGACGTCTCTTTTTTTATTTTTTCCAATTTGAAATTTTAATTATAAAGAAGAAGGAATTCTGTCCTAGAGGAGGAAATAACGGAAAAAAATTTAATTGTGTGTCTGTTATTTGCAAAAAGACAGTTGCAAAACCCATTGCAAAGTATTATGTGTGAAGACTGCAAATAAAGGTAAAAAAAGTCGCCAACTTTAGAAGAGATCTTTTTTTTTTACTTTAGCAGTTATATGTTTTAAGTACAAAAATTTCTTATAATATATGCATAGTTGTAAATGATAACATATAGTTTTGATTTTATAACTTTATTAAGGGTAAAATATATATATATATATATATATATATATATATATATTAATGTCTTTTCCAAAAATATGTATTTGTAACATGAAATAAAATTTTAAATATAAACTTTTGTATATAAAAGAATACACAAAAATGTTTCTGTTTACCACAATAAGACAAGATAGAGTAACTGTTATTATCATTGAAGTAATTAAAATATTATTTTTGAGATTTTTATGTTTTTTTTAATTGGGTTTTTTTTACCCCACGATAGTACGTGCATTAGAATCAGCCATTTATTAATTATTATAACTGTCCCTACAGCTTCATTAATATATAAATCGAACCACTAAGGCCTATTGGTCTGATTTTCGGTCAGCTAAAAGCCTGATACTTAGTTTTCTTCCCTGAGCAATATCCGAACCCTGGCCACAACCCAACATGGACAATCCAAACTTCACTAGTAGTTTACTTGGTGATGGTAACCATTGGGTGGACACCAGTCCATGTTAAATGAACTGACAAGAAACCTTATAGTCTTCAATACACACTACGGTTAATCCCAAAGTACCTGGGTTACAGTATTAAAAGCCACAGTGCTTGATGTAGTATTGCCACCAAAAATCTGTTGTTATAAAAAATTTTCCTAAGTGAACACAATAAAGTGTGTGTTCGTAACTATTAAAAGTGCGCATTTAGTTTGGAAGTCTGACAGTCGTTAGAGATTAACTAATCTTCAGATAGCACGTTTTATTGATTAACTCCAAATCTGAAGGTCAATAAAAGTGTGTGATTTGCACGTTTGGTTATGGATTAAACGTAAGCTTTTGTAAATGTACTTTTTAAATATACACGAAATTTATGTTTAAATTAAAAATTCGTCTACGTAAATTTTTTTAAATATAAAACATGATATGAGCATATTTTATAATATTTATTTGTCAAAATAAAAAATATTTTTAAAATGTACAAAATAATCGAGATATTTTAGATTACGGTACTGTTTTTCATAAATTTGGTATTGGCTGTGTTTAAGGTGCTTTCTCAACGAGGCTGGAGTGGTCAAGCATCTTATATATATTCTTCACATGACAAAAGTTAACAATGGAACATATATTTGTAGTTATTTTCACGCGATTAAATTATATTTCACACGTCAGTATGTAAGTACATATTATTCAAATTGTCACTGAACAATTTGTCATACAGTTTTTACAACAGCTCTATTTTCAAAAATGAGTTGAAATAAAAATTCAAGCAATTTAGAAAAGGAAAAAAGAAGTCAACACTAAGCACATTTAATAATGTAAAAATTTAGATAGTCAAAATGGAGCTACGTTTTTGCTTGATTAGAGAAATTTTAACATTGAATTCTGGCCGAAAACCAGGCTTAAAATCACTAAATTCCCCCCCCCCTCCCCTATAGATATAGAATGTTTTTACCCCCTATCACTTGACATAAAAACTAAATGTGTTAATGTCGATAGTGATCGCTAAGCGGGCTACGCGTAAAGGGAGAGCAATCAGCACCATAAATAATCGAACTATTATCTTTACTGAGTCACAAATAGCTGGATTACAACACTACCAGCTATGACATGTTCAAAAGATGAATCAGTTACATCACAGAGAAGAAATAAACAGTGGTCGGATTCTAGTTAGTGTGTCGAGTAGTTATTTATCCAGTTTGCCACACAATGACAGGACCAGCACCTTGTCAGTCGTTGTCTTATTCACCCAAATCCTCAAGGATAAAAGTAGTAATTGTTACAATTGTATACCTATGTACATTAGTTGTGACCTATAAATTCCACTGAGGCGTTCATTCCGCCAATAGGAAAACTACCTCAGTTTCTTCTCTCTCTGTGGTTACGTTCATTTATGTGATAAGCGTATAAGCGGACCAAACTCTCTCATCTGAGTGAGGTCGAAGGCCGCGGTTACATTTTGTGTGTCACGACTGATTCGAGGTTAGGTTAAAATTGCACAATTTGCCTGGAAGCCAAGCAGGGCCAGAGCAGTGTTACAGTTAGGATATAGTCGAGGACAACCGAACATGAAATTCATTCAACACTTCGCAACCAACGAACGGTCGTTTTTCCATGTTATTTCTCAACGCTGAATCCGTTGCGTCAGCTTGTCAGTGGTTGTCAGACGAAAGAAAGAAACCCAATCGTCAAACTGGCCTCTTGATTGAGCCAATTACCGTCACCGAAATAACTGACCCCTTCCTTCCGACAGAAGTAAGAGGGCAGTTTGTGTCTGTCAAGGAATGAACCATAGGCAACAGTTAAAGCCGTGAAAGTTCATTTTAAATTATTGCTTTTGTGACGTCTTAAAAAATAGTATTAATACTAGGGGACACCCCTGCACGCTTCACATGCCAAACACGTCTCTCGCAGCGCTCGTTACACGCCTCGGCCTGTAACTTTTGATTAAAAATAATAGTAGATTAACTATATAACGTAAAAAAACAATATTACATTTATTTACATTATCTCGCTCACACTACTTCCGTTGGTGCTGATCTTTAAAATTGACATACTGTTGAATTTGACATTACGTAGACTAAAAATATTGTATTGTAAAATTTTATTGTAATATGTGTAGTATTTTTTAAATTTGACTTTGAAATCTTTAGACAACTGCCATTTTAAAACTGATAATCTTATACATTCAGCCTTTTTACGTGAAGTGTATCTTTGTAAGATCAACATTCATACGAAAATGTAGTATTGTACGTGAAACTGTTTTTGAGGTATTCAAATTTTTCTAAACATACATACAGACACACAGACAGAGAACGAATCGAGATAGGACACGTGTTATATGGCATTATTTGCTTGTATTGACCTGACAAAAAATCCTCTAAAATATGTGACAGTCGAAGCTGGACACCCTGCATGGATATAAATAGATAGATACATAATCAATAAACAAACACAAAGCAACACAAAATACAACTAGAGGTAACTTAAGTACTAAGATTGATATGTTTAAGAAACAAACACAACGTTTCGACAGGTATACAAATTCCCGTCTTCAGGCGTACTTACTAACTTAGCCTACATCTAAAACTTTTTTCTTTTTTTTTATTCTTAACCCATACTAAGTCAGAAATTGCTAGATACTTAATATTACTGTTGAAAGTCAAAAGTTGTTAAAAACCGTCCACCCATAAAATAATTATACAAAATATAATACACAAATCATGAACAATCCAGTGATAATAAATAACGTCCAAACAACGATCCAATGATAATAAATAACGTCCAAACAACGATCCAATGATAATAAATAACGTCCAAACAACGATCCAATGATAATAAATAACGTCCAAACAACGATCCAATGATAATAAATAACGTCCAAACAACGATCCAATGATAATGAATAACGTCCAAACAACGATCCAATGATAATAAATAACGTCCAAACAACGATCCAATGATAATAAATAACGTCCAAACAACGATACAATAATAATAAATAACGTCCAAACAACGATACAATAATAATAAATAACGTCCAAACAACGATACAATAATAATAAATAACGTCCAAACAACGATACAATAATAATAAATAACGTCCAAACAACGATACAATAATAATAAATAACGTCCAAACAACGATACAATAATAATAAATAACGTCCAAACAACGATACAATAATAATGAATAACGTCCAAAGAACGATGCAATAATAATAAATAACGTCCAAACAACGATACAATAATAATAAATAACGTCCAAACAACGATACAATAATAATAAATGACGTCCAAAAAACGATACAATAATAATAAATAACGTCCAAACAACGATACAATAATAATAAATAACGTCCAAACAACGATACAATAATAATAAATAACGTCCAAACAACGATACAATGATAATAAATAACGTCCAAACAACGATCCAATGATAATAAATAACGTCCAAACAACGATCCGATGATAATAAATAACGTCCAAACAACGATCCGATGATAATAAATAACGTCCAAACAACGATCCAATGATAATAAATAACGTCCAAACAACGATACAATGATAGTAAATAACGTCCAAACAACGATCCAATGATAATAAATAACGTCCAAACAACGATCCAATGATAGTAAATAACGTCCAAACAACGATCCGATGATAATAAATAACGTCCAAACAACGATCCGATGATAATAAATAACGTCCAAACAACGATCCAATGATAATAAATAACGTCCAAACAACGATCCAATGATAATAAATAACGTCCAAACAATGAACCAATGATAATAAATAACGTCCAAACAACGATCCAATGATAATAAATAACGTCCAAACAATGATCCAATGATAATAAATAACGTCCAAACAACAATCCAATGATAATAAATAACGTCCAAACAACGATCCAATGATAATAAATAACGTCCAAACAACGATCCAATGATAATAAATAACGTCCAAACAACGATCCAATGCTAATAAATAACTTTCATACCAAGATTGGTCTGAGATACATGCAGTAGACTATTCTAAGAATTTAACAAAAACATTTATAATTTTACATTTTCGACAATATTATTATGAATATAACTTTAGTGTATGTCATTAAATTGTTTACGTAATGAATCAACAAACATTATGTTATTTGAAAAAGTACGTAAAAATCCGTGTAAACGCTATCCGTTCTTATGGAGAGTAAAATCAAAATGGCTGACCATAATCGATTTATTTATTACCCTTCTCCTGTGAAGAACTAGATCTTCAGTTTCTTTATCTTATCTTGGTGTTACTTCTTATGAGACAACGGATAAAAAACAATTCTTAATGTCGAGAAACGTAAAATGCCCTAAATAGTTTTACATTTTCTTTCTATTTTTATCTTATGTAAGACACAAATTTGTTCATTTTATAAGGCGAATATGATTGATTACTTGAGTGTAGGACGAGTGTGTATAACCTATGTAGTCTGGTTACTAACTGAGTTGAACTTTTACTCAGAAACGATCATTTATAAATAGCCCAATAGCCAGGGCAACTGAAGGGCTTACAACTTTACATGGAATCCAAACCACATACATTAGTATTAGTCTGATATTCAGCTAATTGACATGCATGATACTTAGTTCTCTCTCCTACACAACATCCCGATACGGACTACCATCCAACATGGACACTCTAAACTTCTCTAGTAATATCCACGTCGATGGGAACCATTGATCGGACCGCCATGTCGGTATACACAGTTCCTCAATGTTCTTCGACGTTGATATAGGGTGAAAAAGTATGCCTATGACATCACATAGATGAAGAGAGGATAGGTTGGTCAGTGATTTATGAATATATTTTGGGGCGTCCAGCTATGGGCGGATTACTATTATTATTATTATTATTCAAAGCAACGAATTTCACAATAGTTTCCTGCTATATCATAATAATTTTGTCCAAACAGTTAGTAAAAACAGCCTTATATATTTAATAAATTACAATTTTTTCTAAATTAAATTGAAAATATGAAGTATATGATTCGTTAATACTAACAGTAGAGGATTTAAACCATCTCCTTTTCCGAAACGAAGTTTTTATCTTTCAAATAAAGAGCCATTCCCAACAGTTTTGAAAGCTGGTCAAAGAAGAGAAAAACCCTCATCACAGAACTAAGAAGCGCATTTAGAAAGTTTCCTAATCCAAACTTTAGCATTTTTATCCAATCGGTTCTTTTTCTTTCACTCAAACTACACTTCAGTTACAAAAACATCAATAAGTATCAAATTAAAAATGTTTTCAATTTGTCTTTCCAGTCTCCGTAATGATTAAAAATATCTCTGAATACATCAAGTTCATTTTAAAACTTCGTAAACATTTTGTGAACTGAAATGAAAAAATTATTCCTATGTAGATTTTGACACGGTTACCGTAAATCGATCACAAATTATTGACTACTATGTACTTATATTGTATTAATTGAAACTGCTTTATAATCCACATTTTCATAAATAAAGACTATATTTTTATCGCTCACGTCAAAAGAATCAGTGAGTCAACGCAAACATGAGAAATCAAATACTTTACCTCTTGAAATTCACCACTTGAGAAACTTCAAAATGACTCGATTCAATAAGTCAACCATTCCAAGAAAGAGATTTGCCAACGTAATTGCTACAAGAAAACTCCATTCATTAATGGGTAATGAGGTTAGATATGTTGGCTACACTGATTCATAACGTTAAATAAAGACCGAATCAGCACTTTCCAAGCATACAAACATAACTTATTTGTTAATCTAATTATGATTTTATTTATTTGACTTTGTAAAAAGTCATGTTGTATCAGGTATGTTATGATCCATTTTTATAAAGGTACTTTTTGTGAAAATATTAACATTACGTAGTTTTAAATCTTGTGATTTGTATGTTTGGTCAAATAATTCAGGAATATTTGAAATTGATTTACAAAGTCTGCTTTTGTCCTTTGGCTCAAAGCATTATTTCAATGGAAGGTCTATTTGGCAGGAATTTGTTAAAATATAATCGATTTGGCTGGGACCGTTTTTTTCCTTAATAGAGGAACAGAATTCATATATTCTAACAATTGTCACTCAACTTCAGGATTATACTGTGTACTAAAATAAATATTACTATTTAATTTACAGATTGCCCATGTTATTGATAATATTGACGTTGTTTATAATTATATCTGCAGGTTTTTGCGTGCAGCGTTGCCATAATGGACGTAAATTACAGGTAGTGTGTGAGAGAATAATCATTTACAAACCACTTTCGGTGCTCTGTAGACTAGCGCGGTCTGACAACCACGCTCAGTACACAAACGCTCCATGCGTTGCAAAGCGAACAGTCCGCAAACTACATCAAATAGAGGGTCACTGTTTAGGTTGTAAACGAGTAATATTTATGTAATCAGTTTTATATAGTGTCCCCTCCAACTTGAAGAACTTGTTATTTCATTGCAGAGTTTTTTTTTTTAATCAGGACGATACTCGTAATTCAGTGGTTTAATATACGGATGGGTTGTTCATTGACTTCTTGGATACTAATACAAAGAATATACAGTAAAAAAACTAATTCCTGAAATCAAATAGAGAATCTTAAATTTTATCTACATAAAGTATTCACTGTTTCCTTTTACTTTCTCCCGTATACGTTAGCATAGAGAAAGTATTGTGATCGTAAAGAAAATTCTACAAGTTGGTCTAAAAATTCATTTTAGGATCCCCTGAACCCAAAAAAGTGTTTTTTCGAAAAAAATGTTTAAGCCTGTCCGTATGTGTGTCTGTCTGTTTGTATTTTCACTTCACTGGAGACCAAACGGATGGATATATTTTCATAAAATTTGCTATGTAGGTGTATTTAGCCAATATCTCCAGATTACTTTTTCACTATTTTGAAATTTTTATTTTCTTATTTTTATGGACAAAAACATGCAAATATAGAATTTTCTCAAAAACGGCTCTAACGATTTTGATTACATTTTCGAGAAATACGTGAATTACAATTTAAAATATTTTAGTAAAAATTACATGTCTCTAACTTAACTAATTTTTGAGTTATGACAAAAAAATCATATTTGGGTATCAAACCGGTAATTTTCAAAGTTTTTATTTTTTTAGTGTTTAATATGGGGAAAAGTTTGTTCCAGTTCTTTGGAACCATTTATTTTCCATACAGACCGATAGGAGCAGTAGAATATTCCTGGACTCCAAGGTCTTACTCGGAGCTAGACTTTAACCTTAGTTACAACCATGTACAACCCCTTAAGACATTTGAACATTTATTAGACCTAACTACGATACTGCTGGTTGGTTCAAATACCTGTTAATCAACCTTTATTGGCAACACTGTTGCAGTGGTTTTTGTCAGGCTGGCAGCCCTGTGCACGAGTCAGGTGGTCCACCATGGACGTGAGCCAGTTACTAATCCGTTTACTGTCTGCATCGTAATGAGTCAGAGGCCGATTTCTTGGGAAGACAATCGGATCCTCCTCACCCGTCGATCTGTCATCCTTGCACGTAGTCGTCTCCGTTTTACCAAGGATGAATGAAACACGGGAACTCCTGAAGAATGGAGACTTACCTGCTGACCGCACACGTGGCGGATGCTGTGCTGGACAGGCTTGGAATACTAGTGTGCTTGGCATCAGTCAAGCATGTTCAAGCAGGATTACCTTGTTTGAAACGTTTCATAATTCAGTAAATGATGGAATACCACAGCCATACCTAAGGATTCGGCCTAACGACCTGTATTATCCCATCCACTCTGCTCATGAATATAGCAAATGATGACTCCTTACCTCCCTTCTCCCCCCCCCCTAACTAACTTACACATGTACACAACTTCGCCTTTTTGAAGCACGTCGAGCGTTAGTGAACTGTTCACAGTATCAAAGATTAACTATACACTATACACTTATGCTCGTCTCCATTCTTACCAGTGTCACTTTTTCTTGGCTTGTCCACTTTGCAGTGAGTTTAACGTTTGTGGACCGAGCAGGGTTGCCAGAACGTGCCACTTTACATACATCAAAAGTTCAAAAGTGGTGTGCATAAACTAACTATACACTTATGCTCGTTTCCATTCTTACCAGTGTCTTTTTTTCTTGGCCTGTCCGCGTTGCAGTAAGTTGAAAGTTTGTGGGCCGAGCAGGGTTGCCAGAACGTGCCACTTGACATACATCAAAAGTTCAAAAGTGGTGTGCAAATAGTGATCTCTCTATCATCATTTAAATGTTACTCTATGTTTGAGAAAAAAAGAAATTGTCGCTTTGTTACGGTCACAGTAAACGCATACGTGACACTTATAAGTAGATTACAAGTAATGTACATCTGTAGAAATAAATACTAAGTATATACTTGTGAATTTGACTAGATTAAGGGAGAGACTGACAAGATGATAGCCCTGTAATCACATCGCAAACTGAATAAATAACCATTCGACACACATTCAGCCCACTATTGAAAGCAACCTCTGTTTTCTTCTTCTCCGTGGTTAATGATATTCACTGTGGTAACGCAGCACGCACACACATCCAGATTTAGAGCCTGTTCCTGATGAATAGCGTGGAATAATTTCCCCTATACAATGAGCAATTTGTGCATAATTATCTATGATCATACGTAATAACGACTTAATTTGTCTCCCCCAGCATACACGACTTGGGAAATAATACGTTCCCTCCTGTATAGAAAGTCCTGTATCAGGATCCATTAACTAATTCATAATATGAAACTTACCCCTCTTATAAACCTTAGTAAGCAGTAATAAGAGGGGGATTATGCTCTCTGTAAAAAAAATCCCGCTGTCTTCTTGTCTCTATATAGTACATTACAGAATCATTATGGTCCAGAGAAAGCCAGACAGCATCCCACTTAAAAAAGTGTTTGTATTACCTTTATTTACATACAAATGTTTAAAGCCACTTGATCAAGGTTTACCACTTTTACGTACTTGGATGTTGTGTAGGTTCTTCAGTGCGTCTGTAGAAAGTGTTTGTGTCTGACCTTATCTTAGTTGAGGAGAGGAATTTAAGATTGTTTTATTATGTGAAAGTGAGGGCTGAAGAGTTCTCCACGACACGTGACCTCAATATTTTCACGTGTAAACCACCTACCACGTGGGACCTCAATTAATTGACGAGTGATTTTACTGCTAATTAATGTAAAGTATTTGACAAAAATGATAAAATTCGTTTAAAAATTTAGATGTATAGAAGTTTTTATAATTACTATCTCGCTTCAGTTCAGAATAATAATTTTCGAAACTTGATAGAATTTCTAAGTTACCATTTTTGTTCAATATGATGATCTTACTTCTCTAGTGCACAAGAGTAACGTGAATATGTTAATATTACTCCAAGAGAAGGAATAAAAAGGAAAATATTTTAAATTAATAATAACGAAGTAATTAAAATATTTTTTTCGATTTAAATCTTCTTCAGATTAAAAACTCTGATTTAAATCTTGTTCAGAGTTGTATAAGCTGAGTAGATTAGAAAACCGTTATGATAATGTACTGAGGGTGAGTGGGAGAGCTGTGAAGGGTTGTAAGTGGGTGAGAGGTAGGTCCAGTATCCTGTTTGTTTATAGTGGTTTGTTTATAGTGGGTGGGTGAGGGATGTGTGGTTTGCCATAGAAGTACATCAAACATCCAGTCTGTCTGCGGGGGTGAGACGGTTGTGTAGGCTTATTGGTGGGCGAGAGGTACGTCAAACAACCTTTCTGTCTATGGTGGGTAGGTGGGGAGGCCTTGTAGGGTTGTAAATAAGCGAGAATACCTCACATATCCTGTATGCCTACGGTGGGTGGGTGGGGCTATGTAGGGTTGTCAGTGGATAAGATTTACGTCAAATGTCCTGTTTGTCTACAGTGGGTGGGCGCGAGTGCTGTAAAGTTTTCCAGTGGGGATAGGTTTGTTAACATCATTTCTGTCTACTATGGGTGGGTGAGAGGGCTGAATAGGGTTGTCATTGGGTGATAGTTACGTAGATGTAGGTGGATGATATAAGGTTTGTCAACGTAGTGGGTACTTTTTTGAGAGATATGGCGCCATGGCGGATTGTTACATCAATAGGAGTAGTGGGAGTTCGTTAAACTCCAGTGGGTGGGGCAAGAGCCGTCACTCTTTGCCAATATTTAAACCGATTGACGCAGCATTCACCAAACTTAATTTACCTTCAAATTCAATTGGCAACGTTCACCTTGTCAACAAGGCTCTTCGTATACTGAGTTCCATTCAATTAAAGGTCAAGCTGTGACGTAGGTGTTAGCACATCGCAATCTGGCCTCGTTAACAATCAGTATCGTCTCCACGGTTGAGCGTGTGTGACCTCAGGGGTATCCACTGGAACTCCGCAACACGTCGAGGCCACGCAGAGGCTGAACCTGTAACGATAAAAGATAACTGATGAACAAAACCTTAAAATTATAAAAAAATTAATTATCCTTGTAAAAATATTGTTCAAGATGGTATGTTTATTATTCTTAATTAATATTGTTATTAATGGTTTTAACAATGCTCAACATAGCAGCCTAAATAATCTATTACTTAAATTCGTACTAGAAATAAAGTATCACACGTTTTTAACAGACAGCAATGTGTAAGTAAATATGAAAAAATAATATTATTATGACATTGCTAAATCATCGTTGAAAACTAAAAGAAGTGCAGAATGCACACCCTATAATATGTAGCGTGCAAACCATATTAAATCTATCTGTAAAGCACATAAAATGTAGCTTTTTGAGCATATTTAATGTAGCTTAAAACGCATGAAATGTAGAATGCAAACCAAATGGTTTAAACATAAATCTAAATAATACAAAGCATATATATCAGGGTTTCTCACTATGATTTCATGAAGAGCCTTAATACTTTTATCAAAATAATCTAAGGGCCGCAAGTACATATACATGCAGTTTTTCGTATGTTTTTTAACTTGCATTTTGTCTGTCTCTCTGTTATTTAGTAACAAGTGCATTATTACAAAGGCGAACTATTCTGAACATTTTTTGTTGGCTTATAAAAATACCAAAACGGTTGTCACTGTAATAAATCATAACAGTTCTAAAAAGTTTTCAGGGCCGCAAAAAATTGTATTAAGGGCCGCGTAGTGAGTATCCCTGATATGTATCAACCCTAATAATTCGTTCTCAAATTTTCTTGACATTACAGACCCTTATGGTTATACATTTTTTTAAATCTTACTTGTTTATCTCACTCAATCATGAAGAAATCACTCTTTAGATTAAAGTATAAATGTTGTTTTCTTGCTTTTACCAGGCGACCATTAATTGGTGGCCATCCGTAAAGAACGATTAATTGATATGTCAAGTAAGTGTCATGTTTACATATGTAACTTTACACCAACATAGAATTTCTGTCTATGACAATGTTAAATTACATTTATTTTGTTTCGCTTACTAAAAGGCTTTTATCAAAAGTAATTTTGACAATCCATCTAAAATATTACGGTACATGCTCCAAATAGCACAAGCCAATAGCGTGCTGCTACAGTAGAAGTTCTCAGAACTATGGATTTTTGTCAAGCCAAACGATTAATTGAGAGCGGCATCAAACTATCTTCCATGGTCAGTGAAATTTGGGATCGCTCTCAAGTAAGTGTAAGAGAGTAACTTTGGGATCCACAAAAATGCCATAAAGTCATGAATGTTAAATGATTATGTCCAAAATTTGATAAAAAAAGCCAAATTCTTTACTCTTAACACGCACGTATGTATTTTTTCAAAAATAACAAGTGGCGTCTGAAATAAATTTTAAAAAAATCAGCCAAATTCATCTTAGAAATATTTATTTTGATGGAGTAGCCACAGTGATGTGCAATGAATCAGAGGTCGCTTCGCTCAGCCCCCATTTTACCTCCAATTAGTACGTGACAATTAGCGCGGGAAAGTGTTCCCATCATACGTACCATGGGTTACTTTCGCATTATGGGACCTGACAATTCTCACGGTCTCGCACGTACATACGTAATCTCGCGGACCGAAACAGCTACGCAACGACTCCTGGCGATGAACCAATCTCGTTCCCTCGTGGTTGCAAAAAAATTACGTATTGATACATTATGGTCCATGGTTCATATTGGTGTTTTGGTGAGCATCTTTAAAATGATTTCATAAAATTAGTACTCTCCCACATAATGTAAATGTAGAAAGGAACATGAGTCAGTAGAAAGGTGGTTGGTCATCAGAGTAAGTTTGTAGGAGGGGGTTGTTAGTCGGCGACCAGGAGATGTCCTTAAGGAGTTGGTAAATCACCATGAGTCGATTCTTCAGAGGAAGTATGTGAGTCATCAGGTGCATGGTTCATGTAGACAGTTGATAAGTTACCAAGAGTCTTGGAGGAGCTAGTCGGCCCAGATATGTCCTTAAGTAGAGTTTGTGGTTCACCAGAAGTTTTGCTTCTTATAGAAAGAGTGTAGTTCACCAAGAGTCATGTTTGTAGACGAGAGGTGCGTCCGTAGGTAGAGCTAGTGATTCACCAGAAGTTGTGTTCATATACAAAGGTGGTTGTCATCAAGAGTTATTTTTGTAGGAGGAGTTACTCGGCCATCAGAATATGCGTTCGTAGGTATAGCTAGTGGTGCAGTGAAAATGAAAAGTGTTTAAATTCGTAAGTTCACATAGAAAGGTGGTAGTTCACCTAGATTCATGTTTGTAGGAGCTGTTAGTTGGCCACCAGAATATGAGTTCATAGAGAGAATTGGTAGTTCATCAAGATTCAAGTTTGTAGGGGCTGTTAGCTGGCCATCAGAATATGAGTTCGTAGAGAGATTTGGTAGTTCACCAAGATTCATGTTTGTAGGGGCTCTAAGTTGGCCATCAGGATGTGAGTTCGTAACGAGAGTTGGTAGTTCACCGAGATTCGTGTTTGTAGGGGCTGTTAGTTGGCCATCAGGATATAAGTTCGTAGAGAGAGTTGGTAGTTCACCAAGATTCATGTTTTTTAGGGGTTATTAGTTGGCCATCTGGATATGAGTTCGTAGAGAGAGTTGGTAGTTCACTAAGATTCATGTTTGTAGGGGCTGTAAGTTGGCCATCAGGATATGAGTTCGTACAGAGAGTTGGTAGATCACCAGAAGTCTTATCGTAGAGAACAGTCTAGACCTGAGTGTATACGATGTTTTGTTTGTATTCCACTCGTGCTGTAGGAAGCTTATCCTTGTCGGATTATGGGATTTCAGTTAGATAGTTACGGGTTCACTCGCTAAGCCGCATTAGTCCACTCCACACGCATGTCTGGTGTCTAGTGGCTTCACAAGAGCTCTGTTCCTGCACAGCATTACATTCCTATCATACTTGCACGGTATACACAGATATATTGGGCTTTAATTAACTAATTATAGCCACGCAGGAATTCAAAGCTACATCATTTCGTACATATTACTGTATATTACATCGATTTATGAAATTAATTTAATATTTAATATTTTACCACATAAATGTAATACGTTTTCAGAAGAAATTTGGTTACTTATTAGAATTGTACCATGTTTTGATATTACATTAGTAGGCTAGATCCTTACAAATACTTACCACTCTTTTGAAAAATTACGACTATTTTGACGATTTATGCCCAGAAAGAAAATTCTGTCGTAGACCTAGAAACTGTTTAATAACGTGAACAATGGAAAAGTTCTCAAATAATATAGTTTTTCAGTGTTTAGGTGTGGCCTGAAATCACGAATGAATGAAAAAATATTAAAACCTATTTTCCGTCAGTATTTTAGCAATGTTCATGGTAAAGCGAATACGTGTTGCGAATAGTGAAATGAGAGAAGAGATGAACAAGTGTAGTCATTGTACTAACTCAGGTAGACGGATCTTAAGAAAAGTTAATTTATTAATACGTACAGCTCAATAGCCAGGACAAGTTTTAAAGTATAACTAATTGGTGAATTAATAAAATATTTCTTCGAGGTTTGTTGATTTAACTTTTTATATTAACCATATTAATTGTTAGAATGACACTTGTTGATTGGTCGTAGCGTACTCATATTCAGTTCGATAGCCACCGGCTGTTAATTTATCACTGGACTATTTAATATCGACACTTTATTAGGAATAGTCAGCCTTAGTTTGTAACAATGATTACGTTCGCTCATCTACACACATAACAATCATTCGTCGCCATATTCGCCCATATCTTGATGACTGGCACCCTATGATTAAATAATTTATTTAACACTTCTATAATGATCAGTGAATAATATATTATTACAAATTATAAATTTGTTTACGTTCATAACATCTTTATGTAGATTTTGAGTCAGGAAAGTTTCAAAGGAAAAGAAGAAAGTCAGGAAATTTGTATAAGGAAGTTTGCTGGACTCCAGTTTGTGTTACAGAAGGGGGTTTCTGTGTCAATTCCTGTTTTGGAAGATAAGTAAATCAGGCAGATTTCTTGCAAACTGCAGTTCAGTGACACTGACACTCATTTCTTGCAAACTGCAGTTCAGTGACACTGACACTCACTTCGTTCTATTTTATATTCTTAAACATTTGATGAATGGTTTTATAACTCTTTAAATGTCTCGTTTTTACCAATCTTCTTCTTTTTTTGAAGTCTTTAAAATGAAAAAAATGGTGTCTATGTTGGATTGTAGACAAGGACTCTGCATGTTGTGTAGGGTAGAGAACTGAGTGTCAGACTTGCAAGTTAGCTGAAAATCAGACCAACACTACGTGGTTCGGATTCCACGTATAGCTGTAGGTCCCATATTTGCCCTGGCTATTGGACTATTAATAAATAGTCTTTTCAGAGCTAAGTCGAACTCAGATAGTACCTATGACTAAACTCGTAATCTTCACTCTTCACATTCATTCAACCCCTCATATTCGCCGGCGTCTTAGAAATGAATAGACTAATGAATAATATAATGAATAATGGTTCACTTACAGTCTCTATTTTTACAATTAAACTTAACCCCCAAACCACCCTTTTAGTGAAAATGAAAAGTGTTTAAATTCGTAAGTTCCTAATAAGCTTATAACATAGATCGAAGGGGAAAACCCCAACTCATTACAAAAAAATTTAAAAAAAAGGGGGGTTTAGGGACTTAATGTACAGACAAATCAATAGCTATTTTTCTGCCGTTTTATAATGATAATGTTAAGAATTTTGCAAAATATTAAATAAGTAAGTCAAACCGTTCTTGTAAAAAAACATAAATACAGATAGATACTAAACGGAATGGAATTGAAAAAATGTACCTCTAATAATGTTCACTAAATTGGGTATAGAATATAAAAATTGACAGCATTTTATGTTCTATGGCCTTATCTTTATGACCTCTTTTTATACGAAATAAGTGGAGATTACATATTTTACAAAAATATATATCGATAAATTTGAAGTTTAATACTTAAATTGTATTTTGTAAAACACTAGGCGAATCAGGGATGTGAAAATTATGGATCGAACTATTCTGCGATTAGGATACATAGAACTTACTTCTGAACATATTAAGGTAAAATTAAAAAGTTCGGAATAGCATCGACATTGTATACAATTCTAAATATAAAGCCCCAACGCAGAGTATTAGTCTGAAAATGCTCGTTAAAGCGAGCTTTATCAAATTAAAAGTTAATTGAAACATAAAAACCTCTTAATTAACCTAGATACTGTCCTATTTACCAAGTCAGCCACTTCACTAGTTCATTAGTTTGGCTTTTCATCTAATTAGCTCTCAGCGTTCAGTGGAAATCCTGTTTGGCTATACTACCTGAGTTTGTTTATAAATAGAACTCTTAGTTGCCCCTCGGGATAGTTACAGTTTCGTACAGTTAAAAATGCTTTGCGTGGTATTATTGTAATATGAAAGTGAATGGAATCTTTTTTGAAAATTTTTATCTTATTATTATTATTTTCATAGTAACATGTCTCATAAACATAAAATACTTGTTTAAATCTGTATATGAAATCATAGGCTTCATGTTTATTCCTAAACTCTTCCTTTACATATTATTTATTTTTTAAAATATTTATTCAATGTATAGGCTTTCAGCGTTAACAAATCATTTTTTTACTAACCTACTTTCGGGTACTATAAATGATTTTTTTTTTTTTGCATTACCTATATATATGCCTCTTTTCGCTTTCTCCGATGTTGTTTCATTCTTTCTTTCTTCGCATATTTTTCTCCCATTTTTAAAAATTATCTTTTCTTGGAGTCTCAAATGTTGGTCCATTAGCTTGTTTCTAAGGGTATTTCACTGTCTAGTTTATTTAATTTTTTCAGTTTTTTTTTAGTGATATTTAAATCATGTATATCTTCCTCAACCTTCATGTACAGGTTGCCTTTTGTTTTTTCTATTTAAAAATATTTATTCATTCGTTCTTTAAATCCACTAATCTATATATATTTATTACTTTAAAGCCCTAAAACATTTTTGCTGATTTAATTTTTTGCTAATTTTTTTATTAAAATTATTTTAGGTGACATATATTTATATGCTTTACTGATTTAAGCTCATTAATTCCTTAACTATTTACAGTTCATAATTATTTTCTAGATGTTACAAACTAACAATGTAAAGACGTCTGTTAGTAATGTATAATAACGGTATATGTGTATATAATTTTATTTTTGTACTAAATATCTGTGTATTAAGACCTGATTCCAAATAGTAATACAATTAAAATTAATTTTCCATAGGAAATAAACAAAAAATTAAACACTGTGTGAAATAACGAGGGCAGGAAGAATTCGACAAAATGAAGGTGATTCATCAAAAGAGTAACCAACCCCAATTCAAGGGAGAAAAGAAGAAGATTTATCTCTCCCGTCCTGCCCATTTGCAACTACCTTCACTGTTCAAGTTACAAAAACCGCGGATGGCACCCCTTCCTCCAGGGATGTTCTAAGTGGCGTCCTTCCCAGCAATGGAAGTTTCCTTTTATTTATAAATGTTCATCGCGAACTTCTCCAATGAGTTTTTGTAACATTGTATGAATGAGTTTTTTGTGTATGAAAAATGTGTACGTATGAAAAATATAGGCCTTAAAGTTACATTGTAAACTTCAGATCATCAATATATTTTAATGAATCGATAATTAGCATAAATAAATGTTTAAAAAGTTGTTTTTGTAGTTTTAAACAAATTATAATTTTAAATCAGTTCAGTGCTCCTAATTTAAGAAATTTTCGCAAATGTTTTAATAATGTACCATGATTATCATGAATTCAAATATCGTGGCGTTGTTACATGTTTTAATAATTGTTTACATGTAAAACATTTTCTTTATGCCTTTTTAAAATGTTATCTTTGAGAAGAATGGTTAAAAAAAGACATAAAACTGTGACAATTTTTAATTGATATAGTAACCTATTTATATAATATATTTTATATAGGAAAAGACTCGTTCATCTTATTTCATTTTAGGGATAATGTGAAAAATCAAAATCAAAACTTGTTCCTACTGGAGAAAACAAATTGAATTAGTATAACATGGACCAAGTTTTAAAATTCTAATCAAGAAAACTTACATATAAAAAAGTAACACACACACAAATTTCAATATTTCTTACAAAACCAAAGAGAATCTAAAATATTGAATTTGCTTCTCATGAACTTACTAAAATAAAGAATCGTAATTTAATATTGAAGTTGTTTTCTTCAGTCACTTTTTTTATGAACTCTACAGTCTGTATACTTCAGGTTGGCCGATGGACCCGGGACTACCTGCGGCCACCCCTATAATCCCTCGCCGCATCCGCCGGGCGGTCCGATGCCTAGGCGATGAGTCACCTACTGGCTGTGTTTATACAATGGTGCAATTTTTTAACATAGTAATAATTTTACATTTTTTTTAATGTATTTGAAATCTGCTAAAAAAGTTACGAAAAATGATATAAAACTCGACCTGAACAATAAAAGTTAGGCAAGTTTTAAGCTATAAATGAATAGTATTGGAACTGTTTGGGTAAAAGTAAATTAACCGTAGAATTGGTTATTAATAGTAAATCTTTTTACTGAGATATAATAAGCCTAATACGAATTACAATAACAATCAGTCAAAACGTTATACGCACAATATGCTATGTACAATGAAAAATACAATACAATACAAATCCTACACATCAATAAAAAACAATACTGTACAAAAAATTTTAACTATTAAACCTACAGTGGTCTGAAATTGCTTCTGATCGTTTCACTTGCAAGATGTCTTCTTAAAAATGGATTCTTGTGTTCTCTCTGCAAGAGAAAAAGGTAATTAAGTAAGTAAGTAAGTAAAAAGTAAGTTACGATTTGTTTGTAACCAAATTGACAGACGTAAAATTGAAAACCATTTATTTAATTTGACTTAACGTTTAGCAAAGTTGTCAGCTAAAAAAAAATGAATTAAGCTAGAAAAACATAATAGCAAACTCACGGTAATTTATTATTACTATAATTTTTATAAATAATAATATGTTTGTTTACATTCTAGTATTTTATAAAGTATAAGTTTTTATAGTTTAATATTTTAAAATTATTTCATTTATTAAAACTGACTCAACAAAACTGATAAAACTGTTTTTTTTTTTTAAATAAGGGAAATAACTTACTCATTCAAGCTGAGTGACTCCCAAGTCGTCTTCCTCATCGCTGTCCCAGTCGCTGTCATCCACATCCGAGTCCCCTGGAGCCAGGTTTATGATAAGTTCCTGCACACTGGTATCGTCGAGACCTTCACTGAGCCAATCGTTGTCCATTTCAGTCTTCACGTGATTGACACATTTTCCCCAGGTTTCGGAGGGATAGGAGTTCACAGCTTCCATGAAGAGTGTCTGAACGTCTGACAACTTGAATGTAGTGTTCTTTGATGCTACGTACCGCTTCAAATGGCCCCATACCATTTTAATGGGGTTATAATTACAATGATATGATGGAAGCCGTATTACTCTAAATCCTAGGTCAGCAGCTTTCTTGTCAATGACATAGGAAGTAAGCTGAGGCTTATGAAGTTTGATGAGATTGTACAGTTCAGGCTTACGCATATCTGGAGTAAATGGTATTCCACGGTTATGCAACCAGTCAACGTACTCCCCTTTTCTTGAAGATGTTGTTGGTGCTGGATTATCCACCCGGGAATGATAGGGGGCATTGTCCATCACTATTGTAGAACCGGCTGGGATTGATTTTAACAACACCTCAAAAAACCAGCCTTTAAAAACTTCGTGGTTCATCTCCTCGTGGAAATCAACTGTCTTTTTTGATTCAAAAATCAATGGTGGTGAGTTTATCCAACCCCTGTGTCCTCCTGCGTGGCATATAATGAGTCTTTTCCCTTTACCGAGCGGAGCATTTAAGTTGCAATCAGCTTTATCGTCCGTCCATCCCACCTCCTTTGTTGAGTTGGCGTTAAGCCACGTTTCATCAAGGAAAACTACATTTTTCATATCAACATTTTTCATTTTTCTTAAAAATCTACACCTAGATAAAGCAATACTAGGTTTTTCCATTAGCAGTTTTCTTTTGTTAAGCTTTTTCCAGCGGAAACCAAGATCTTTCAACAATTTGGATAACGTTCGTAATGAGCCACTGAATAGACTTGCCTCACGAAGTGTGACCTGAAGTTTTCGGAGCGTTGGTACTTCTTTGCGTTTGTAATAATTTACCACGTGCCGACGAATCGCAGTTTTGTCAAAATCGTCCATGAGCGAGAACCGTGACTCCTTGTGCTTTTTCTTTTTTGGCGTTTGAAGAACAGGAGTCGAGTGGTTACATATAGCTACAGCTTCTTGTTCAGTTGCTTCTGCCAAGTCCAGTTGGATGTCACTAGAATGTGATGTATCAGCGCCAACACTAACACTTTTTAACTCCGCCTTTATTCTTCCCACGGTCCGTATCGACACCTGACACGCTTCGGACACTCTTTCGACAACTTTTTTTACGTCTTTTAACGGTCCTTTGTTGTCGCGTTCTAGCTCGAAATACTGGAGGACTGACGCAATTATCGTCCGAGCTTGGGAATGATAAACTTTACCCCGTTTCTCTGAAGGAGGCATTACATACGAATTTACGATGAACAAATTAAATTGACTACTTTTAAAATTATATTCACTAAACGTCAAGAAATGTAATTCTAAATAAGCACAAAAACACACATAGCGACTTGCCGAATTTTACGTACCGTACTCACGATATGCACCCCTTGGCGGTCACTACACATACTGGTTATATATTTGCAGTTTTACTAAATGAGTCACAACCCCTATTTTAGAAACAGTATGAGTCATCTAGGACCAGACTTGTTTACAGATTTTCTCGTTTATTAACATTAACATTGTCATACCCTTATCAGATTAAATATTATTTTGTTCAGGTCGAGTTTTATATCATTTTTCATAACATTTTTAGCAGATTTCAAATACGCTTTTACAAATGTAAAATTATTACTCTGTTAAAAACTTGTACCATTGTATAAACACAGCCAGTAGGTGACTCATCGCCTAGGCATCGGACCGCCCGGCGGATGCGGCGAGGGATTATAGGGGTGGCCGCAGGTAGTCCCGGGTCCATCGGCCAACCTGAAGTATACAGACTGTAGGGAGCAGCAAAATGCAACGTTTTGCTTAAATGATTTCAACGAAATGAGTTAAGTTTCAGTTCGCAGAACTTGTCTCATATTGTGGTATCAAATAACGGGGGCACCCGAGGTGCGACATGGACTACCTGAGGGTCATAATTGGACACTCGAGGTGCGACATGCAGCGAAAGAGAACCCAAAACTAACACTCGAGGTGCGACATGGTGAGTTAGTACCACCGTACGTGTATAGGTGGGTGGGTGGGTTAGTACCACCGTACGTGCATAGGTGGGCGGGTGGGTTAGTACCACCGTACGTGTATAGGTGGGCGGGTGGGTTAGTACCACCGTACGTGTATGGGTGGGTTAGGTTAGGTTAGGTTAGGTTAGGTTGAAAATATACACGTAATAAATCAATCAACAGTCGAACAATTTTGTTGTTTCAAAGCCTCACAGAAAATGTTGCTTAGTTCCAAACATATATATATTCAAAAAAAATATATATATATTTATGGGGAGAGAGAGAGAGAGAGAGAGAGAGAGAGAGAGAGAGAGAGAGAGAGAGAGAGAGAGAGAGAGAGAGAGAGAGAGAGAGAGAGAGAGAGAGAGAGAGAGAGAGAGAGAGAGAGAGAGAGAGAGAGAGAGAGAGAGAGAGAGAGAGAGAGAGAGAGAGAGAGAGAGAGAGAGAGAGAGAGAGAGAGAGAGAGAGAGAGAGAGAGAGAGAGAGAGAGAGAGAGAGAGAGAGAGAGAGAGAGAGAGAGAGAGAGAGAGAGAGAGAGAGAGAGAGAGAGAGAGAGAGAGAGAGAGAGAGAGAGAGAGAGAGAGAGAGAGAGAGAGAGAGAGAGAGAGAGAGAGAGAGAGAGAGAGAGAGAGAGAGAGAGAGAGAGAGAGAGAGAGAGAGAGAGAGAGAGAGAGAGAGAGAGAGAGAGAGAGAGAGAGAGAGAGAGAGAGAGAGAGAGAGAGAGAGAGAGAGAGAGAGAGAGAGAGAGAGAGAGAGAGAGAGAGAGAGAGAGAGAGAGAGAGAGAGAGAGAGAGAGAGAGAGAGAGAGAGAGAGAGAGAGAGAGAGAGAGAGAGAGAGAGAGAGAGAGAGAGAGAGAGAGAGAGAGAGAGAGAGAGAGAGAGAGAGAGAGAGAGAGAGAGAGAGAGAGAGAGAGAGAGAGAGAGAGAGAGAGAGAGAGAGAGAGAGAGAGAGAGAGAGAGAGAGAGAGAGAGAGAGAGAGAGAGAGAGAGAGAGAGAGAGAGAGAGAGAGAGAGAGAGAGAGAGAGAGAGAGAGAGAGAGAGAGAGAGAGAGAGAGAGAGAGAGAGAGAGAGAGAGAGAGAGAGAGAGAGAGAGAGAGAGAGAGAGAGAGAGAGAGAGAGAGAGAGAGAGAGAGAGAGAGAGAGAGAGAGAGAGAGAGAGAGAGAGAGAGAGAGAGAGAGAGAGAGAGAGAGAGAGAGAGAGAGAGAGAGAGAGAGAGAGAGAGAGAGAGAGAGAGAGAGAGAGAGAGAGAGAGAGAGAGAGAGAGAGAGAGAGAGAGAGAGAGAGAGAGAGAGAGAGAGAGAGAGAGAGAGAGAGAGAGAGAGAGAGAGAGAGAGAGAGAGAGAGAGAGAGAGAGAGAGAGAGAGAGAGAGAGAGAGAGAGAGAGAGAGAGAGAGAGAGAGAGAGAGAGAGAGAGAGAGAGAGAGAGAGAGAGAGAGAGAGAGAGAGAGAGAGAGAGAGAGAGAGAGAGAGAGAGAGAGAGAGAGAGAGAGAGAGAGAGAGAGAGAGAGAGAGAGAGAGAGAGAGAGAGAGAGAGAGAGAGAGAGAGAGAGAGAGAGAGAGAGAGAGAGAGAGAGAGAGAGAGAGAGAGAGAGAGAGAGAGAGAGAGAGAGAGAGAGAGAGAGAGAGAGAGAGAGAGAGAGAGAGAGAGAGAGAGAGAGAGAGAGAGAGAGAGAGAGAGAGAGAGAGAGAGAGAGAGAGAGAGAGAGAGAGAGAGAGAGAGAGAGAGAGAGAGAGAGAGAGAGAGAGAGAGAGAGAGAGAGAGAGAGAGAGAGAGAGAGAGAGAGAGAGAGAGAGAGAGAGAGAGAGAGAGAAGAGAGAGAGAGAGAGAGAGAGAGAGAGAGAGAGAGAGAGAGAGAGAGAGAGAGAGAGAGAGAGAGAGAGAGAGAGAGAGAGAGAGAGAGAGAGAGAGAGAGAGAGAGAGAGAGAGAGAGAGAGAGAGAGAGAGAGAGAGAGAGAGAGAGAGAGAGAGAGAGAGAAGAGAGAGAGAGAGAGAGAGAGAGAGAGAGAGAGAGAGAGAGAGAGAGAGAGAGAGAGAGAGAGAGGAGAGAGAGAGAGAGAGAGAGAGAGAGAGAGAGAGAGAGAGAGAGAGAGAGAGAGAGAGAGAGAGAGAGAGAGAGAGAGAGAGAGAGAGAGAGAGAGAGAGAGAGGAGAGAGAGAGAGAGAGAGAGAGAGAGAGAGAGAGAGAGAGAGAGAGAGAGAGAGAGAGAGAGAGAGAGAGAGAGAGAGAGAGAGAGAGCG
Source organism: Stictocephala bisonia (assembly GCA_035578905.1). Taxonomy (NCBI): domain Eukaryota; kingdom Metazoa; phylum Arthropoda; class Insecta; order Hemiptera; family Membracidae; genus Stictocephala; species Stictocephala bisonia. The sequence continues at coordinate 29,088 of JAQJVL010003901.1, forward strand.
TCTACAACCCCGCAACCCTTCGCCGGGCTACCTGAGGTGGCATGTCGCACCTCGAGTGCCAGTTTTATGGCCCTTTGGGTCGCTGGGATTAACACAGGTAGTCCATGTCGCACCTCGAGTGCCACCCAAATAACAGCTGAAATGTGCCTTGATTGCGCGAGTTGGTCAGCCGCGCACATACCATCAATCTCTTATCTTTCCCAACCAGTTAGTTAGCGGCCTCGTGATAAGGCCGCATTCCTCACGCAGCTGCGCAATGCCCCACTTGTTCTTTGTTAAATCAACACTGAGTTGCGATAAGTGGGTAATACCCGTACAAGTCAACAATTAATTGTATGAAGGATAATAGTGAATATTACAATCTGAAAATTCTTCATCAAGATTTGGCTAATGCAGTGGAGATTGCGGTCAGTACAAGATAAACAAATCATTACAATAATTATGTTTCTAAGAAATAATTTTAGAAAATGTAAATTCCTTTCTGGGGATAGTTTTTTAGTGATGATTTTTTAGATTTATGCTATAGTTCTTGTGTCTCAGCCTAATGGCTCATTGCAAAACAATACGAATATAAATTAGATAAGATAATCGAGTCCAATAGGTTAAAAATCGATTATAAATTCAGTCTGCATCGATTGCTACCCAGGCACTCAACCGCTGCGAGGCGCTAGGATCACGTACGCACTATTGGGAAACACTAGCGCGTATATATTCCACTATCTCAAAGTGGGTTGAATTTTTGCCATAACTTTGACCTTATTTTAATAAATAATGCTCCGCCAGTAGGATTTTACGTATTTATTATACGTGGTGGAAGTTTATAAATGGAATACTTTTAAAGTTACCCTAAAAAATTGTTCCCATTTGTTCCGTGACAGTTAAATTCAAAATATCCTAATATAATGTTAGAGCATTTTTAATTAGTTGTAAAAAATATGATATACAAAATAAACTACAAATTCCAATCGTTCCTAGGATATAAATGTTATTTCTTTCATCTAATTAGCTTATTTTCATAATTTAACAAGGTAATAGGTGATTTCAATAATCCATGATCTGATTCCATTGTTTAAAACAGACATAATTTAAAAGTAAAATTCACCGTGCTGGAAAAATATTTAATTTTTATAAACAAAAATAATATCACGGCCTTACATTTCTGAAAGTAATCCAGCGAGAAGTACAAATATTTTAGCCAGATGTTGAAACTGGTTTCCACGATGGGAACCTGTCTGACCACATAAACTATAGACCTATGGCATGTTTAGCACCTATTACAAAATTTATGCAAACTTGTTTTTGTTCCAGGTATGGACTGTTTATTCTGCTTCTTGTTTACTAAGGTAAATATAACGTATGTGTTTATAAAGGCAAGCTTTAGAACTAAAACAAAAATAATTACACTGTCGGATTTGATAAGTTAGGCTATGCAATTATATTTTCCATTTTTCAAACATGCTTCTTTTCATATTTTTATTACGTTACACAATTAAGGTTATTTGTGCTAATATAATGAAATTGTATGGTTTTATTTATTGATGGGATTTTGTAAATTATATTAATTGGTTTCATTGTATTGTTTAAACCTTAAGAGAAAAAAAATCCAGAATATTGTATCTTTATTAATGATCCAGTATATTATTTACTTATCCAAAGATCCTGTATGTATTCACTCTTTTTTATTTACTAGAAGCTTCTTTATTCAAATAATAACTGTTATCTTGTCCGATTATGATAAAATGTTGTGAATATTTTTTTGCCACTTCATCTTAACTGAAAAATATACGTGGACTAATTTTCGATCGCTTTTTATAAAGTATGGCAACTAATTTGTTTCCCATGCTTCATAAATATAGTAAAAATATTAATGGATTATGAGGCTATTTTTATTAATCTTCAACATGGGCCTGCAGACATGTGCGTGAACTTAATTCAACGAGTAAAATACTGACTAACTCAGTTACGGATTGGAACCTTGGAACTTGGTCTCCGTAGTCTGCCTTATCCACTGAGCCACCACTCCGAGGCTGTTCTAATACCTATCATGCATTCCGCTTAGAGCAACTTGTACTGTCGCCAAAGTGGGTTACCAGCCCGGGAGGAAGTCTGACCGAGCGGCGAGCCAATGTAGTTACTGAAGTGGCACATCACAGACTCTCTCCTCTGTTCCCAACCTGTCTGGGCCGTCCCACCTTACATTCAGGTGGAATCCGATCCGACCAAACTGCAACACCACCTGCCACTTTTTGCCCCTAAACTCCGAACAAACCGGGCAAGAACTGGCCCCACTCGCCCTTTATTTAAAACTGCAGCTATACGAGTTCCCCAACGGTTTTCTTTCTCACTTGTGCAGTACATCATTGTAATTTTGAAGATAAATTATCCATGATTAAATGGTTTCGGAACTCACAACAATGTTGTTTTTTTCCTGTCATAGTAAACACACGTGTTTTGATTCCAGTTTATAAATTGTAATTTGACCAAAGAAAATTAGTAAAATTACAGTAGCAGTTGATTAAGAGTTAACTATGCTCGCTGTATAGCTCTCAAAGTTTCTAGTATTACATTAAAAATGTTACACTATACCACGAAAATACTACGTTAACTTATCTGTGCTGCATTTGATCATTTTTAAAACTATCCTCTGAAATTAAACCAGTAATTTCTATACCAAAAATAAATATATTTTTGGGCCCCTTGCTACGCCAATGTTTAGTACTTAGTGTGTGTTGGTTGGGTTCAAATATCGGGAGGTCCAACTAAATTTAACTTTATGGGTATGGACCGTTGTCCATAACAACGTAAGAGAATAGAGCCACTTGCGTTGAAAGACTAAAAAAAATTATGAGCCACACAACTCTTCCAGGTGAACATTTTACAGTTTCCCTTATACTATGCGCAGTCTGTATATCCCTTACACAATGCGCATCTGTGCTGCATTTGATAGAACAATGGTAAAGCTTTCATTGGAAATTGAAACAGTAAGTTCTATATCAACATTCGTTTATGAGTTACTCACCTTAAACTACAATGTAAGGCATTCGAACCAAACTTGTAATCTAAAGTGTAAATCTATAAAAATTCAGGCTGCTATAAATAGATCTATTTGTAGGCCATTAACCTGAGCGTGACATCTAGACTTTCACAAGGGCAATTCATCACTTCGCTGTACACAAATGTCAACGACGTTGATACATGGGTTCAGTAAGGGAGGTTTTGTTAAAGTTGAAATAACAAATGTATCACATTTCCTTAGACATTTCTTGATACAGCATTTCCTAAGTCATTTCGGCTTCAGCTTGGATGTTGTAGAAATTAAAATGGTTTATAGATCATCATAAGCATTACCAGTAGCCAGCCTTCTTCTACGATAAATTTCTAAACATTGGGTTGCAGATTATATACACACACATAGAACTAGATTATTGGGGGAAATATTTAACTAAATTGAAATTGTGAATTTAAAATGTAGAGTAAAATTCAATATATAGAATAATACGACAATCCTTTTGACCAGTTCAACTCTGATCTGTAAAATCATTGTAAAGAAACAAAGTTACAAAGATTTAGAACTAAAAATGGTGATCGTTTTATAATGAGGAAAGTATTTTAAGCAACGGAAATTTCAATTATGTAAATTGCAGTACATGCTGTTGTTTTGCAATACATAATCAGCTCGTTATTTAAATTTTGAAAATATGTTTATCTAATTTAGTTACATTTTTGTAAAAAATAATTATTTACATCTACGTATTAATTGCACTGTCTCATCTTCTTAGAACTCCCAACAAATTTTCACCAGTGTTTCACTCATTGTTATTTACCAGTGAATCTTAAATCAGCGAAACAGCGCTTAGTATTCTTCATTTAGAATAGCTTGAAAGTGCTTAAGGTTAGCTGGGGAAATTAGGGGATAGTGAGGGGGTTAGTTTTGCCCCCTCCCACTGGTCACTGTCCATGGCAGACTACTAAGCAAACGTTAGCTAACCATCGTTTACCGACCAAACAAGCGATAAAACGCCCCCTCTGTAGTCTGGTGCAGGCTGTCATGAGCTTATCAGCCAACATTGACTGGAACACTGTATGCTTATCGGAAAGGGGTTTGGCTCAGTAGGCAGAACAAATATAGTCTTAGTCATGGTAATGGTTATGGCGCTCTTTGATAATATGTGGATTGCAAATCTCTTATGATGTAAAAATACCAGTGTTAGTATTAATAATAAGTAAAAGCAAAGATATTTTTAATTTCGCCATTTAGTAAATAAACATTTCTTTATGTACCTTGAAGGTAATTCGTAAATTTCATGATATTGTGGGAGTGTTTTTTCTTATTTAACAATTCCGACTTTGTATTTATTCTTATAATATATTTGATGTTAAGTTTGATGTATTTTTCAAATATATTGTACGGAGTTGTAATGTTGGGTACGGGCAAAGGACATTCTTACATATGAGACGCCGACGCAACGTTGTGCGTATTTTAAAGCAAATATGAATGATGATATGAGTGTAGGATGAGTTTGGATGAATGAAGTCTGGTTACTAACTGAGTTCAACTGTTCCTCATCAAGGGCAATTTATTAATAGCCAGGGCAACTAAAGGACCTACAGCTTTACTTGTAATCCGTACCACTTAGTGTTGGTCTGATTTTCAGCTAACTGACAAGTCTATCACTCAGTTCTGTCCCCTATACAACATCCGAACCTTGCCTACCATCCATTATAGTCACCCCAGACTTCTCTAGTAGTGTCCACATACGTGGAAACCATTGAGCGGACGCCGTGTGGATATTAAGATGAGCGAGCATTGAACATATCGCCTACAATCTCCCAAACATTTTGTCCCCAAGTAGCTGGGTTACAGCACTGCGCCACCGGTACCGACAATGTTATGACTGTTCGTAAAAGGCACACAGTATGGCTGTTCGTTAGTTGAAAAGCTACTAAAGATTAAATGGAACATATCATATATGTTTAACAACTTCTATGTTTAATTTTATACTCTTTGAATAATAATAATGCTTATACAGATTAAATAATTATATACAAATGTTCTTCTCAATGCTCAAAAGCATCACTTTGTTTTCTGTAGTTTGTTGACTGTCCGATTTGCAACGTATCGAGCGTTTGTGGACTGAGCGGGGTTGCCAAACTGTGCCAGTCCACAGTCAGCCTGGAGACGATAAGTAGTTTGGAATAGTGCTCTTATCTGTTACTCACCGTTTATTATGGCAACATTGCGTGCTAGGGCCTGCATATATATTGCTTGTCCATGTGAACGAAGTACAGCAGTTTTACTTATAGGATGTGCATTTGTGATATGTGATATATTTGAGATTAGATATCTAAATCTACACAACCTCTGTTAGTTTATTTTAGTATTCTATCTATGGACAGGTTATCAATAAATTTCGATTTCAGACTAACGCCCTAATTTAAATAATTTGCACAAGAATATTGGAAAAACCATTGAAATTTGAAATTGCTACGGTTTGGTTCAACTATGATATCACATGAACCAATAATAATGTATATTTCTACGTGCATCACTTAATTGTACACGTTGAGAAAATTATGAACGATAAACAAAAATATAATCTATATATGATAGAAGGAGATATTTCTAAAATTATGAACAAATTCCAAATTGCGTAATACTGTAAGTAATAAGTAGATTTTGTAGTTCAAAAACTCAATATAAAGATTCCTACAAAACTACCCCTACAAAACGACTCCTACAGAGGTAATCTGTTACTACAAAACGTTACGAATTGATTTCAAACAAAAGCATGCAAAGTAATCTTGCCCAAATATTTAAGAATCGAAATTAAATATTCCGATAAATTATATTGTACCAGTTTTGTATGAATCATAACACAATTTCAATTTTCAAGACCGATAAAGTTTATCACAAGTAAATAGCTTTGTACAAATTTTAATGCTAACCCTCTTTAATGTGAGATGGGTGATGGTAAAGTCATGTTACACTTCGTGAAGCCAATATCCCTTACGTCACCAGTGTGTACAGTATGACCATGGAAATTGGCATTTCATGGTTCGAAAACGTTCTAGCAAACAATGACTATTTTTAAGTGCAACAGTCTTTAGTGACTAGCAAAAAGTTTTCCGATGTTATTTAACGTATAAACAACATGTTCTCGGTAAAACAGCGGAAACGTTACAATACTCGCTTTAGATAAATTTACTAAGAACAAAATGGAAAAATGTATGATTTTTTAAAAGCTTTTTAATGGTTGCCATTTCGAATTGAGTTCATTTTGTTCAATTTATTATGTTTTAGACTTTATTAAACTGGATCATGATACACATCAACTACAAAATTGTGCCTATCAATTAAATGCTATTGCTATATTTGGTGTTTTGATTCAAAACTCACCACAGCCCACAGCCGTTGTTTCACGAGGGGGCGGTTCTCTACGCTTGATCACCCTTCCCTCTATGGTTAGTCAATCTCTAAACTGTCACATCAATATCAAATATCAGCCTCTTGCCGTTCTACTAGATGGCAACGTTGTATAGTCTAGGAGACCCTATAAGTCTACTTTACATACACCGATGGTACGTAGGTGACAGACGACTTCCTCAAGAACTGTGCAGATAATTTTATTAGGCCGTTTATTGTTGCTCTTTGGAGATAGTCTAGACGTGTCTCCAACCGTCCTGGAGGAGTTAGACTGACATGTTCCCAGAAGGTCCTTTACGCTTGTCTGTCTAGACGGAGACAGGTAAACGACGAACAAAAATGCTTTTAGCAACCGTAGAATCAGAGATCGGAGTCGCAGTCGTGGTACCTGCCCGTTCGTTCATTGTGTGATGGAGACCTCACAGAAGGAACGACGAAACCTTCTGTTCCACGTCACCGTTTGAATCAGATTTATGTTATTAAATTCACAATAAAGTGATCGTAACACTTAAAAATACATAATAAATTTGTACCACATATAATGTAAATTTGTGGTACGAATATAATATTTTTATTTATGTAGTGATCGTAATAAAGTGTAAGTTTCAAAAACATTCTTATGAGAGATTCCTTTATTATAAATCACAATTTGATGAATCACCGCCCATCCTAGTCCTTTACATTGCGTTAATAAAACATGTTTAATCGCAAAAGTCTGCAGATGTTGTCCTCATTTTGTATTTAACCCCAAATAGCAATGTTAAATGCAAAACAATACTGCATCGTGTTACTTAACGATTTTCAGACAATTTTTATTTTTACATAGTTCGAAAAAGCTTAAAAGTACAGAATCAGCATGTATCCGCTTATTCTGTAGAAAATCCACTTTTTAGTAAAAAACTACTGATTTGTGATGAAATAAAAAACATTAAATTTTAGTTTATTAGTTCATGATTACTACGAAAATACAAATTAACAATAAAATCAATTTTTAAAAGTGATTACTTTAATAACGTCACTACTATAATACTACAAAATACTATAATCGAATACAAAAAATACATACGAATACAAAATACAAAAAACTACGAAAATACCAATTAACAATAAAATCAATTTTTAAAAGTGATTACTTTAATAACTTCACTACTATAATACTACAAAATATTATAATCACATACAATGATTGACAGGCGGAAAGAACTGATAAGTTTGTTTTTATACTTTCTCTGTTGTCTTCAGTTCCTAAGAGACATATCTCCCAATATAGCATGAAATTTTAAACTAAATTATAAACTTGCGGTTTATACATTTCTTACAATGAAATAATCTCCTCTAAGAAAGGGAATAAACTAAACACCTTACAGATACAAGGGGCTGTATTTAGCCAGCTGGCAACTCTCCCTAGTGGTCTTGGAGGAGTTCCAAGTGCTGATTCAGTCCATAGACATTTCTGCCGTAGAGTCCAATGGGAAAAGAAAGGTGCCAATTAGGAAATGTCCTCATTGCTCGCGAGAGTGAGTCTGCCAGAAGCAGGGGCCTGGGGCACCGCCCACCACCTTCCCACGACCCAGCATACGGTGGGTCGGCGATTGACCGATCCTCCCCAGCAAGGCACACGGCCTTCCCTCCAAGGACAACCGGTGTAGGGAATCAGAGTGTGGGCTGGGTCCCGAGGCGACATGTCAACTGGCGTTTGATCAATTATGTCCCACGAGATAGACAGACCGATAGCTAGTGGCATTCCTGGAAGTTGACAAGTTGATCTGTTTTATAAGATGGGAACGTTAGTTTACTGTGGGACCTCCAAGTTCCTGCTTAGCCATAGTAAGACAGTTTCCCTGCTTTAGGAGTCTGCAGAGACTGTCGGCCATGTTGGTTTTAATCCCGTAAGAACAATGTCATTGCCAAATCGGACATACGATCACGGGTATCCAAACTAAACAGTAATTTTTAAACGGATTTCCCCAAACAAAATGCATTTCATCAAGAATGAAATTGCACGTTGGAATTACCTTGCGAATTCCTAGTTAGTTTTATAGAAAAATTTAATATTTTTTATTTTCACCTATTTTTCAAAACTAGGCGTATATATTCAAAATATCAAAGGCAAACCTAACGCACAATATAATAATGTTTAAAATGACACCTCATACACAACTTTTGGTCAATAAATAACGATTAAATTAATTTTAATCGTTATTTATTACGAATAAAATCAATTATATACCACCTGTATATATCACCACCTGTACGTCTATGGGAGGGCGTGTGGGTCAATTTTATTAAGCTTTCCTACTTGTATGTGTTATAAAATCCATGTATAGTTACTACTTTATTAGATTCATGCGTATTTCACTTATTATGCTGATTAAAAAACTCTTTGCATATTTCAAAAAATGTCACCAGTACTACATAATTTCAACTAGCGTGTGCATGCACCTTGACTAATTTGTTTACGACAGGGGGACGGGTGGTGGTCAGGTGTTTGGACCCTCTGCTGCCTCAAATTAGTTTGATTTCAATCCCATACGCAATTAGCATTGTTCTTATGGGATTGAAAGCAACATGGCCGACAGCCTCTGCAGACCCTTAAAACTTTTCTCTTAAATATCAAAGTAATACAAAATTAAGTAGCAAATCTATTAGTACTATTTTTTGAAGTGTTCTATTCATGAATAAATAATTCCATTTGATTTGTATTGCAATCCTCAACAATTCATTTAATTATATATATACAGGGTTTCCCTGAACTCTCTCAGGATCTTTTAAGGTATTGGTTGTGGGTAAAAAACAAGGCATAATACTCTATTTCAAAATTCCAAATCACCTCCGGTACGCATACAGCCGCCATTTTGTATTTTTTACAAATTATTTTTATTTTTTTTCATACTATTTAATTTAGAGAGTTCAAATTTGGTATACACATTAACAAAACCATTTTCTTATTGAAATAAAAAAATTAAAAAAGTTTTTAAAAATATTTTCAAAATGGTGGCACTTTGAATTGTTTGATCCTTAATAACTTTTAACAGGTTAAGAATACAACAAAATTAAAGGATAACCTTTTTGTTGAACATTTTACTTGCGATCCAAAAAAGGAAGGTTGTATAAGATCGGATGACAAACAACCGAGATTTGAGTATTTTTGTATTTAATCATTTACGCGTGAATGCGTACAGTCATGGTATCGTGCCGTGCGAGTCAACCACAAAAATACATCAGCGATCTATTCTGATTAATTTTATGTAAAACACTACAATAAAGTGATTTGTGACATTATTGTAATGAAAATGTCCCTTAGCAGGCAACGGGAAAAGAGTTTCATGTGATTTTCATTGTTATTAAGTTAAAAATTAATTTTAACTAAACTAAAACTAGAATGTTTGTAAAATTTATTTGTGACGCAAAGCCAGTTTTAGAAATAAAACAAGTAATATTTAAAAATCATTAGACTATAAATTGGAATTTTAATTAAATTTATTTTCACATTACAAACGATGCTCAACATTTCGTCCTCTCATTTGATTGCAAAGGAAAACTATTGGAAAGTACTGGCGCACAGCAGCAAATCCGTTTTTTTCTTGAATAATTTCAGCATCTCCAACAGTTCTACCAACCTAGAATTTACAAAACTTCTAGTTTATAAGGCACTACTTAAGGTTAAAATTAATTTTTAATTTAATAACAACGAAATCATCTGCAACTTTTTCCCCGTTGCCTGCTAGAGGCATTTTCATTACAATAATGCCACAAATCACTTTATTGTAGTGTTTTGGATGAAAGTAATCAGAATAGAGCCCTGATGTATTGTTGTGGTTGACTCGCGCGGCACGACACATTGACGCGTAAATGATCAAATACAAAAATACTCAAATCTAATTTCATACAACGTTACTTTTTTGGATTGAAAATAAAATTTGCAGTAAAAATGTATTCTTTTAATTTTTTTTTTTTTTTTGTATTCCTAACCTTTTAAAAGTTATTAAGGATCAAATATTTCAAAGTGTATAAATATCATTTTGAAAATATTTTTTTAATTTTTTATTTCAGTAAAAAAATGTTTTTTTTATGTGTATACCAAATTTTAACTTTATAGATTAAATATTTTTTTAAATAAAATATAAAAAAAATATAACACACAATGGCGGCTGTACGGGTACCGAAGGTGATTTGGAATTTTTAAATAGGATATTATGTCTTCATATTACGTTTGATTTCGTATAAAAAGGAGAAGGTTGGTTTACATTTGAAAGAAGACTTTAAAAAAAATTTTAAACGAATTAAATCCATTGTAATAATTAAAATGAAAAGGGGAAAAGGGTTTTCGTATTTTTGATTCCAAATGTACAACTAACTAACTCACTGCCATCTGACCTGAAAAGTAATAGTTTTTCCAGTTTTAAGAAAAAAGCAAAAGAATTTTTTTACTAAGTAATCATATGGGTTAAGTTTTTTATCTTTATCTGATATCGTTACAGTAAAATTAAGCCATTCTTGAGCTTGAACACAAGATCAGTATTGAAACTTTCGAGCGCCACCATTTTGTTTTGGAGTAACCTTTTAACGTCTAATTTGCGGCATGATCTTCTAATAATTAAGACCTTTAAAGGGTATGCACATCAATGTATGCTTACATTTAAGATTGTCCACCAACTCCTTATGGGCCATCTTTCTGAGCTGGTAAAATGCTACTGATTGCATCAAAAAGTTAAAATTGATACCCTATGTCACTGTGCAAAGTATTATGTTTGTATGTTTACGAATAAAGAATATGTTAGACCGTTCTAAGACTTTTCAGCACCCCTGTATAATATTATTAGCTTTTTTATGTATAAATTATTAATATTGAGTTGTTGAACATGATTTGCTTATACTTTGAAGAACGCTTGAAATAAAGACAGTATTTATATTATTTTTATTATTTATTTGACATGGTTTTGATTCTATATTTGGAAAGACCTTTTAAATAAAAAAAACCATGTTGTCCAAAAGTGATTTGGCCATTCATTGGGATTGAATTGTCATATTTTAGTTTATTTGGCAGCACGTGATGGCGTTTCTGGCAAAGACTTGTTTTTCTTGGACAGTTCTGTTGTTTATCTACCCATTCAGAACTTTATTGATTTTAAAACATGCTTTTAAGAATAGTTTTTTTTTTAATTATGTTAATTTGTAATAAAATTAACTTTTATTGGGAAAAATCCAAATTTTTACTATAAATTATTCTTTAGTAGTTTACTCGTTACAAAATACTAATGTATTTATATTTATTTATTAATATAGTTGCAGAAAGAAGGCCAAAATATGTATCTGTACATTATCATTTGTAATAATTTCTTGCAAAGCAATGTTGATTAAATAGTTAAGTCCCGTGAAGCAATATGCTTATTATTCATGCTGAACACGTTTATTCATGTTTAATTGAATATTCAAATTGTGTAAATTATGTAATCAAATTTATTTTTATTTTATCCATAGTTATATCGTATACCTTGATGAATAGTAAGCGTCCGGAATGCATTAACTCCAATTCACCAGGATCGATTTTCTATAGCCTTATGATTTCAAATAGCAGTATTTCGTACATTACATTCCGTTAAATGTACATAATTTTGCAATGTACATGTATCCTGCATTTAGAGATCTTTACGTAAACATTTGTTGAAATAAGTTTAATTTTCATCAACTTTTGTAACCATTCTGAAACCATTGAATTCGCCAGTGGCCTTTACCGGAGGGTTTCTTCAAGGACAACGGCGTCAAGCAACATCTAACGTGGCTGTCCCTTGGATTGGTGACCCTTTGAGCGATCCCGTCCTTGCACGCAGCCCATCTTACACTTAATCATTATGAGGTTAAGTGTAAGAGAGGACCTAATGGTCCTAACTTTGCCTCATAAAATAAAACTATTTTCATTTCGTTTCGTTTCGTTTCGTTTCGTTTCGTTTCGTTTCGTTTCGTTTCGTTTCATTTCATCTGGCTAGTCACCGGTAGTTCGGAAGTCACCGTTAAGCCGTTGGTCCCCAGGTTATTTACCCAAACTAAGCCCCTCGGTAGGGCTTCTTATCCCAAACTTCGCCTGGTAAAATAAGACGATCTTTAACTTTTTTTAACTTTTGAATAGTATTTAAAACAAAAATCAGCAAGCTACCACGATCATAATCATTGATTACCACTGTATATTTATTACAATGACTACTTCACATCAGCTAGACATTCGCCTTATGCGTATCATTCTCAAATCCAGCTTAATCCAAAAAGGTTTAAGCAAAAATTTTTGAATCCAAATTCTTCTAATGTTGCCTCATGCGTTTTTCAGCAAAAATGTGTACATTTAAAAAGTTTTAGAAGCCAACAAATTATAATAAACTGAAATATTTAACAAAACTAAAACCATCTTCTTCGAAATGTTAATTTTGAAATTAAATTTTCTTTAAAATTCCGATCACAATTTCTTTACAAATTTTATTCAGGCTTTTTGGAACATTGAAAAATATTTATTTTAAATTTTTAAATGATAAATTTATTTTAATATTGAGGCTGAATTAAATAAAACTATTCTATTACAATATCACTTTTATAATTTTTTGCTGCTCCTTCTTTCATTCTTTAACGCTTTTATTACGGCAACCACCTAGTAATTTTGATGTAAGGATAACAATAAAACAAGTAATGATCTTCCCACAATGTCATGAGCTTCTATGGCTAGACCTACAATTTCCCAACGGCCGTTAAAAGCATGACGTCACCCAGTAAAACGACGGCCCTGTAGGCGACTTTTCAAGGCCGGCATACAATGGAAGCCGTATTGTATGCCTCAACAATAGCCACTGATTCTTGAGTTAATCTTTAATGAAACCCTTTGCAGGCGACTTACTATAGGAGTACTTACTTGATTAAATTATAACTCTATTATATTTATTGTTGGAATAATTAATTACGTATATTGTGATGATGAGAATATAATGTAACGCTTGAGTTTTCAATTTAAATCTCGAGTGTGTTGAATGAAAGGATGAATTGCATTCTTTGTTTATTAATGTCTTTTTAATATTAATTAAATGTATTAACATTTGCCACAATAGTGATTATCACTGATTATGCTTTTATAATTTGTTGTTTTTGTTTGATTATTATTCATTTTAACGGTTAGTTGCTAGTTATCTTTGAGTAAGCAGTGAAGATACAGTTTATTCCCTATTGTGTGGCAACTATCATTACGAAAAGTTTAGACCAATTTCTATTCTGACGTAATAAAAAAATTAAAAAAAAATTAAAACGAAAAATTATTCAGACATGATATTAACAGGTTGATTCTTAAAATTTGTTACGAAATATTAAAATATTGTCTAGTTTTTTTCACAAATATATAAATAATATTTCTCATATAAAACAATTCTCATCAATTACGTATTTTACAAATCAAGATATATAAGAAATATTTCATAATTTCAGTTAAGGCTTGCTTAATAGGTTAGCGAAAAGGTCGATGGGAGACTTTTTAAAAATTAAAAAAATATGCGTTTAGCGAAACAACCATTACAGGTACTGTATTTTATAAAGATCTACCTATAATAAGACTGGCACCAATAATTGTTATACTTACATTTATCAGTTATAGTTTTGACTATAAATATATTTAAATCACACCGGAGAAATGTAAAATATTTTAAAAATCGCGTTACGTTAACACCATACATAATCTCCATGACCTATTATTTTTTAATAAAATAATTGAATAATAAAAGTGATTACAAATAAACACTACTTACAGTAATTTAGTATGTTTAGCTATTTCGGCCCAAATAAGAACATCTTGTATTCAGCATTGTTAAAGATGAACGGTTTTAGTTCATACAAGAAAACAAGATACAGCGTGGATACAGTCCCATCTGATGCCTTAAAGTCCAGGTGTAGCTAATCTCCATTCTCCAGTCTGAGTTTAAAATAGCACCTTTAAACATTATACTTTTGAAGATCATCTGGTAGCCACATGACTACACTAGCAGACCGACCGAGCTGTCACAGTCCACAATGAACTCTCAAAATAGACTCTGAAAATAGACTCTTGTAACTAAACACAAGTGGGTGACGACTTCAAACTTCTGGGACTCCCTGTGATGTTGAACTGTATATCTGAGTCTCGCTACTACGACTTTGAACAATACAAGAGGATTTTGGTCAAAAGAGATATTGGTCTATAATTGCTAATTCCTGCAACAATACAACGGGTCGAGTTCATAACATGCTAACTAAACTAAACATATCATCTACCAGCTTGCTAGGTGTTACTGTAAACAAGTTAATATCGTTCTTAACTATCCAGCACAGTGAGAGAAAATTAGAAAAGCGCCTGCTAAAAACTAAGAGGAAAGCTAATTTTCAATATTTAAAGAAATTGTGGTAAATTCTAATGAATTTTAAAAAAAATAATTTTTAGGTTTATATAATATGGTACATCATTTATTTTCGAGTAAAAAAAAAAAGAAAAAAAAAAAAAAAACAGTCGTGAATCTTAACTTTTAAGGACCTCATATACAGCGGCTATGTTTTTCTCTAGTTTATTTGGAACCAATTTTGTATATATATATTTTTTGTTATCTTGGGGAATGCTTAAACACTACTTTTCATGTATTGGGGGGGGGGATAATTCACACCCTACGTGTATGGATGTATGGTAGTAATTACATCACATAATTTTGTAAACTTCTTTAAAACTAATATTGAGCAATATAAATTTGAGTATAAAATAATTAACGAGGATTTCCACTCCCAAAATCAACTAAAGTAAGAAGGTTTCTGATGTGTTGATGGATAAGCATTTTAACACGATGATCATTTTAATTTAAAACGCTTTGTATTTACTTCAGTTACTTATTATTTAAGTCTTTGTTTTGTGGTTTTATCCAGCTCAATTAAAAGTGTAAACTTACTCTCTGTTCTTCAGTGTGAATACGTTTAATATGTTAATTATTACAGTACACAAATCTACAAATAAATGGAGTAACAAGAACGTGATTGTGTCAGATAACCAACAAAGATGGCGGCCGGAGATGTGGAATGAAGTGAATCGATGTTTAATAATTATGGAAGGTTAATGGAATTCGTAACTAAGCTCTCCACTTCAACCTGCTGAACTAAAACTTGTACTCTGTTTCCCACTTCAAATAGTAATTTTACATTTACTTCAGAGAGAATATTTCCTCTGTTTGATTTACCGTAAATATTTTTATAGGATTTACGGTAAAAAAACTAATCTTGTTCACTATAATATGTCGATTTTTTTCTCTCATATATTAATAAATCGCTTACATAGGATGTATACATAATCCTTATATATAATACGTGAAGCCGTTTTTTGTCAACGCAATTTCTCCCTTATTTCTTCGCCAAATTAAACGGTTGAGGTGTCAACAAATTTGCCTCTATTTCTAGTTGTGCAATAAGGTCTTAATTCTTCAACAGTTTTCTAAATAGTATGAGAAGCCCTCAAAGTACGTTTTTCGGCCTTAAGTATTAACATAGGGAAAGATTTAAATAAATCACAGCTGTTTAAACGTAATTTATGATTTCCAACAAGTTTAAAAGCTGGTGGAATGTAAACAATGGTGTTTTAAATATTGAAGAGGTTTCATATGTTAGACCAGACAAGATTGTAAACATAGATTTAGTCATATTAGATTGTAGGGCTTCGCCCCACTGGATTTGAAGATTTCAATGGTTATCTGTTTAGCTACATACCCTGTGCTTAGCTACATACCTTGTGGAGAGAGAGAGAGAGAGAGGGGGGGGAGCCATTAAAGTTTTCATTATTACTTTTTTAAGGAGAGGCCAATTTCCCTTCTAACCTTACTTTGAAGTTTACTCATAATCTAGTTTTATTTATACCACAATATGACGTTTTGTATATATCTGTAGTCAAACACAAATAAAGATTTATTATTATTATTCATCTGTGCGGGGAACTTATTACACAGAGTAAGGGGAGGAGGTACACTACAAAATTAATATTACTGATAAAATAATATATAGTTTGTACAGTCCATTGTAAGATTCGGACACGCGTCATTTTTAACTCCAGCAATAGGAACACATTTTTTGTTTAGCATCAATGTTCTCGCTCTCTCTTTTTTAATGAGTATGTAAATGGTAGTAAAATTAATTGAGCATTTAAACCGTGATAGTATTTATATGTGTTGTTAAATTAAATTATTGATTGTTCTTATACTCAAGTCTACATAACCCTTTGTAATGTAATATTCATAATGACACATGGTTCATGATGTTTTTAAGCTTCATTAAGCATCTATTTATACAGAAACCTTCCTCATTAAATGTTTAATGTTGTGCCTCTAATAATCTGCTGTTTTGAGGTCCAGTAGAGGTGAGCTATTGTAAAAAAAAAAAATAAAAAAATAGTGGCACAAAGTTTCGGTACAATTCCTTTTAAGCTGTCCTGAAGCTCACTTATGTCCAATCGAAATATATTAATGAAAAGTAATAAATTATTTTATAGGCAGTATTACTCATTTTATCTCAATGTTTATTAATTTTGTATATCAATGAATATTAATTTTGTATTTTTTAATAATTTATAACTAATTAATAATGCATCGGTAATAATTATGTAAGCATTTTGGCAGTTACTGCTGTACAAAAATAATCAAGTTTGGGATTTGGGACAGCTAAAGGGATTTCACCTAAACATTAATTTTACATGAAATGTCTATTTTAATTCTATAACAAGGATTCAATTAAAGAACAACAATAGTTCATATCTGAAAAGTTAGTTATATTCTAAGGAACGCGTACGAATGAATCGTCTAAGTTAATATCAAATATACACAAGCTTGATACATTTAAATCTTACCCAAAGAAGCACCTCTACTGTATATTACTGTAGAGGTGATCGACCTAGCTAGGTAAGACGGCTGATCCTTCATCCAATTATTCTTGTGATGCCAATTAATTGTCTATTGTCTACCGAACGGCAATGCCTTATTGGTTACCACCCAATCTTGTGATCTTATCCTATGGGTGCTTATAATTAGGCCTTTCTAATGTTCACTCCTTTAGAGAGTTACTTCAATAAACATTTATTTTTCAATAGTTGTGGGGTAAAAATATTTAAAACTAAATACCGTTATGCACTACTACGAATAAAAGCAACTCTCTTACGAAACCTAAAACGTTAAAATTGGTCAAGAAGTAAGGAGTTCCGTAAATAAAAAGAAAAATCTTCACGTATTATATACAGGGTGGAAAAATTATGGAAAAGCATTCACAACAACGTTATTTTTTCCATAGATAATGTGATAATTTAATCTTTTTTAATAATTGTGTTCTATAAAGTATGATTTTTTAATCAGAATAATTTACTTGAAACCGTCAAATAGTTGAGAAATAATATTGTTCAAATTAGTTACTTTGAAATTAAAATGACCGCTACTCTGGGAAGCATACATCTTTCAAAGTCCGGTTTGCGGCAATAAATTTCTCTTGAATATACCTTTCATTTGATACCAAACTCGATCTAGGCTTACATTGAAGATTTTCGTTCAACTCCTCATAGGCCATCCCTTTTAAAAGTTGTAATCTCGCTAATATTATCAAAAAATGTGTTCTTTGTAACCATGAGCATGTACAAGATTTCACTTTTATAAGTGGAATTACAGAAGTTATGAAAGCGTTTCCATATTTTTTCCCTCCTTGTATATAAGAATTCACAACAGCTGTGTTATATAAATGTAATAACAAAGTAAATCTTATGACAAATAATTGAATTTTAAAGTGTTTTTTTATACTTTTTTGGGATGGAACATGGAGAAAAATGAAAAATAGACCATTTTCTTACGAGCGCAACGAACGCCTCAGAGGCAGTTATGAATAGACTAAAACTAATATACATCTTTATACATATGTAGTAAGTATTTACTAATTGTCCTTGAGGATTTGGGGGAGGGAGGTTCAGACAACTTGATGACCGTTTATCTTATTATACAAAAGATAAATAGGCCTAACTGTTCAACACACATTTATCGCACTATCAGATGTGACCTCTGAATCTTTCTTCTCTGTGGATGTAATAACCAAAAACTAGCTTTACAGTGACTTAGTAATCGAAACTAACTTAAGCGTATACATTTTACATACAAATGACGATTATTATGTAAATTTCAATCACTTGTTTTTAAATGAAACTATGAATAATCTATATAAAAACAAAATACCACTGACTCACTCACTCATCACGAAATCTCAAAAAATACCTAACGAATTTACACAACATTTTATAGGAAGTTAGATTTAGTATTGAAGGGACCCACTAAGAAATGGTTTTACTGAATTCCATTCCTAAGGGTTACAAAGAGCCCATCAAAATTTTCTTTTTAATTAATAACAGCTGTTTTGTAAATAAATAAACATGTTTATTTTGTATGTTTAACATTATCCTATTGATGCATTAAGAGTTTAATCTTCAGCTGTTAAACAAAAACAAATTAAATGAACAACTTTGAAGTAGGTTAAGTAACACCATTGATTTTATAAGGGTAAAGCGATTGGGTATTTATAGTGTTAAACAGGTAGCAACACAAGTAGTGTGAGTGATATACTGTAGATAAATTTGATATTGTGATTTTATGTTATACAGTTAATCTACTATTATTTGTGATTAAAAGTCACTTGCTGAGGCCGAAGGTAGAGTACAGCGAGAGTTGGGTTTGGCATGTGAAGCATGCAGGGGTGTCCCCTAGTTTTTTTATATTATTGGTTAGTTCATAAAAATAAATAAATATATTTCACTGAACAACGACTAAATTTCCTTTAATAATTTACTAATAAAGGTATTCTGTGTCAGGTGTGTATAATCTGCGTTCCCATCACTTCGCATAGAAAGGCACAGTAACAAAGAACGTGTTTGTAATTAATTAGATGTAACGGCATTGTCAGATATTGAGTTATATCTTAATTATTACACGTTATTGCCTCTAAAATCATCATTCTGTGGTAAATATACGTTACAGGTCAAACTACATGTATTTAACTACAATTAACATCAATACACGTTTAAATTGTAATTAAGTTAACAAATATGTTAGTTATTTTGAAAATGTAAATATAGTTAATTATTTCATTAGAAAATTACGGTGAATAAATCACTTAAAACATTGATAAGAAAAATGAATATTTATTAGAATTAAAATGTAAGTTTTGTTGTATTACATCGTTTTAATCAAAATCAAACTACAAAATCTCTTATTCCATGAAAATCAGTAATTAAATTAAAAATAATCTAACTCAAAATTTCCTCATCTGTTCTGGTTCAATTGTTTTAAATTTATATTCCTGGAGTTGTTTAAATATTTATAACTACGGTAGATTGCTATTAAAATTCCTACTATTAACATATTGTTTCCTTTGAATTTTTAAAGCAACTGTGAAATGTTTAAATCATTTTCACATTCATTTATTCTTGTCTGATTTACAAATTATAGTTTAATTATGTTATAAATTTACTTTGGTTACTTTGGTTGGAATTAATTAGGTTACATTCTCTTTATATATATCCGTAGAATGTTAGTCTTTGTTTTCTCATCTCGAAGCTTTGTCAGCGTATGCTTCTATTTCCTTATTACTTCTAAATCTTTAAATTTGAAAGTCAGTATCCAATGGACGTAATATTATAACCTTTCTTTCCCTAGCTTATTAACATCCGCTCAATGGTCGCGAACGGCGTGGATAGGCTACTACTAGAGAATTCTGAGGTGTCCATGTGTGATGGTAGTCAGGGTTCACATGTTGAGTAGGAAAGAAAACTGAGTTAAGGCTTGCCAATTAGCCAAAGATTAGACCAATAGTACGTGGTTCGGATTCCTCGTTATCTTGAGTTGTCCAGGCTATCGGGATATTAATAAATGTATATTTCTGAAGAACATTCCTCCTTAGTAACATGACTACACTCAACACACTAATTCGCTCATATCTTACAAATGAATAAATAATAACAGTAATCTATATTTTATTCAACGTCAAATCTATCCTACTTTAATATTCAGTACCAGGAAAGCCGATCTCCGATCGGGTTCATATCATCTAATCGCTGACTTCCAATACAGTATTTAAATGAATCCCAAGATACTGAAACATGCTATGAAGCTGAAATTGAAAATACAGATCTTGATTCAAACAATGAAACAAATCTTATGACTTGTAATAATACTTTGCAAACAACTTCTACAAATAATTCTGGAAATACCTTACAAACTTCTAGCAACTTTCTTAATTACGATTTGCCATCAACCTCGGTGTTACCCCCGAGGTTGATGGCAAATCGTAATAAAGAAAGTTGCTAGAAGTTTGTAAGGTATTTCCAGAATTATTTGTAGAAGTTGTTTGCAAAGTATTATTATTACAAGTCATAAGATTTGTTTCATTTTTTGAATCAAGATCTGTATTTTCAATTTCAGCTTCATAGCATGTTTCAGTATCTTGGGATTCATTAAAATTCGGTATTGGTGGTTCATTTTTATTAAAATTAAACTTGCGTCGTTTTGGAGGACGTCCGCCTAGCATCTAAGAAAAAGTTAAAATACACTGAACTGAAGTTATCAATGAACTGTAAATTTATCTTGCTTGCTGTAATCCGGCTCGAAGAAATTATAATAAAAATGAAATAAAGTTCGAGAATAACTGAATTGTGTATATTAGACATAGGTAAGAAAAATACAATAATATTTGGTTTGTTTACATTTTAACAGATTCAGAAAAACATGTGTTATTTAAAAAAATAAATTGAAATCATAACTCACATGTTGAAATAGTAAATAGTAAACATTAAACAGTGGTATTGACCCACCCGCCCACCCAATACTTGGAATCGTGAAAACTCATAGAAAATGAGTTTTCTCAAAATTGTCACCAAATCCATTGGATTCCTGAGGTAGAAAACCATATATAGACAAAGTACGAAGAAAATCGGTAGAGCCGTTTTTGAAATAAAATGACTGGAAATAGGTACATACATACAATTCCTTGCTCGTTTTATAGTATAAGATATAAATATAAATTAATTGTTAACCGTTATTTTCTTCGCAAAACTGGGAGAGAATGACGAAATTCGTGATTTAATGGCAATAAATATCGGAAGCGTGTGACTGCAGGACACGACAAACGTGCAGGATGTTCAAGGATTTACCGACTGTGGAGAAGGAGGAGCCATGAGCCTATTTTGGCTCTTGAAGGTGAAGATGTCCATTCCCAGCCTACCTGTCGATGTGGGCGGTTGGGACGATGACTTGGGGCCAGCTAGGCCGCTGGGTGGAGAGCATGCCGTGGGGAACTGGCAGGTGAATCCAGAACTGTAGAACAAATAAAAAGGGAAACGTTATTGGGATAAATAATAAATGGTTCCAAAGGATTTGCACTAACTTTCCCCCATATTAAACACTAACAAATCAAAACTTTGAAAATTACCACTTTGATTCCCAAATATGTATGTTTGCAATAACTAAAAAAACTAGTCAAATTAGACACATTCGGTTTTTACTCAAATATTTTCAATTGTAATTAAAATTTTTCCTGAAAATGTAATCAAAATCGTTGGAGCCGTTAAAAAAAAAAATCATTTTTGTATGATTTTGTCCATAAAAATAAAAACAAAAATTTCAAAAAAGCTAAAAAATAGTCTTGAGATATTGGCTAAATACACCTACATGCCAAATTTCATAAAAATTGATCCGCACATACACATCCTGACAGACTTTTTTTTAATCCCCCTTTTTTGGTTTTATGTGACCCTAAAAGGGATTTTTATACCAACTTGTAAACAAATTTTATTTGACGATCACAATTCTTTTAATACGCTAACGCATATGAGAGAAAGTAAAATTTTAAGAGAACCGTTCTAAAGATAAAGAAAATATTGATAAAGTGCTAAATAACTGTTTCAGGCACATCTGTGTGTATAATAAAGAGTAAATTGGACGCACCTTGTCAACCGGTGCCATTGACCCACCCACCCACCATACACGTACTGTGGTATTGACGTATACGTATATATATCGTGTATTGATTGACCCAACACTTAAAATATTTGCTATATAATATATGTTAATTTTGGATAATAGCTAGCTGCGTGTAGGTTGAACTAATTATTCTTCGCTACAACAATTCCCAGTCACTATGTTAGGCCAGTCACTATGTTAGGCCAGTCACTATGTTAGGCCAGTCACTATGTTAGGCCAGTCACTATGTTAGGCCAGTCACTATGTTAGGCCGGTCACTATGTTAGGCCGGTCACTATGTTAGGCCGGTCACTATGTTAGGCCAGTCACTATGTTAGGCCAGTCACTATGTTAGGCCAGTCACTATGTTAGGCCAGTCACTATGTTAGGCCAGTCACTATGTTAGGCCGGTCACTATGTTAGGCCGGTCACTATGTTAGGCCAGTCACTATGTTAGGCCAGTCACTATGTTAGGCCAGTCACTAGTTAGGCCAGTCACTATGTTAGGCCAGTCACTATGTTAGGCCAGTCACTATGTTAGGCCGGTCACTATGTTAGGCCGGTCACTATGTTAGGCCAGTCACTATGTTAGGCCGGTCACTATGTTAGGCCAGTCACTATGTTAGGCCGGTCACTGTGTTAGGCCGGTCACTATGTTAGGCCAGTCACTATGTTAGGCCAGTCACTATGTTAGGCCAGTCACTATGTTAGGCCAGTTGCTATGTTAGGCCAGTCACTATGTTAGGCCAGTTGCTAGGTTTACGTGCCTGAGTGGTGGACCATTGTCTTACATGTTATTTACCTAGTATATGAAAGTGGTATACTCATTTGCAAGTGTCTGGTATCTATAACAATTATACAAAAGTATTGGTCTTTTTGTAAAAAATGGCCGACAAAATAATATTCAGCATTGCCTTACATTTTGTGACTGCAAAAGTCTTAAAATTCAATCTCGTATTTTAGATTATATTTGAATCCTCCGCAACATGTGCTTGTGACTCCAATTAAAAAGTAAAAATGTTAATATCCATACATAGAAACAGTTTTATATTTTAGATCTAATAAGCATTTATTCTACTTACATTCAATCTCAAGACACTATACAATTAGTTGTTGATATACTGGATTATGTGATTTAATGGAAAATGATGGGACAAATGCTCCACAACTCTAGATTTTGATAAGCTGTGACCTCCAGAGGCAGTAACTATTCAAGTGGCCATTTGAATAAATCGTATATGCTCATACCGGAAACGGATATGTCGTCATAGATGGTTACCAGACAAAGGTCAAGGCTTGATCAAGCCGTCAGTTGACTCAGTCAGCTGTTCTGCGAGAATCACGATCACTGCGCATGCGCGTCATCGCCTTACGTCAGTACGTCTGGGACATAGTAGAATGGACATCACCGACAAGTCCCACGGTTGATTAAAATTTACATGGTTCGTGTCAACTTGCAGTTTTGTTGTAAATTTTTCATTAAAAAATGAGCAT